>CABHPR010129975.1:12978-24988 GCA_902168415.1 Peromyscus melanophrys | reverse complement strand
GTCTGTAATGAGATTTGTGCCCTCTTCTGGCATATAGGAATATATGTAGACAGAAACTGTATACATAATAAATCTTTTTAAAAAAAAAAGGAGGAGAAGAAGATGATGATGATTTGGTTGTATTTTGTTGTTGTTGTTTTGTTTTGTTTTTTGAGACAGGGTTTCTCTGTGTAGTTTTGGTGCCTGTCCTGGATCTTGCTCTGTAGACCAGGCTGGCCTCAAATTCACAGAGTGAATCTCAAGTGCCGGGATTAAAGGTGTGCATCACCGCCGCCTGGCTGGTTGTATCTTAATAGTAGAGACTAGCATGCACAAGGCCTAGAGTCCCCAGCACCCCGCCACATTAGTTAATTAAAAAAATAGAAATCTCAGGGTTAGGATTTCAGGCAGCCAGGTTACCTTGCCCCCAAGACTCAGGCATGCCTTGCCCTTATTACAGAACTTCCTTTTGCATAGATCTGGAGTAGCAAGATCTCTGTAATGTGCTCAGCACACAGCTGTGTAGGTTGAGCCTGTACCATAATGGACTTGGTGCTTCAGCGTACAGCTGTCTTGTCTTTTTCATCTGAAGTTCCTTGTAAGTTACTACAAACACACTCTGTAATCTGTAGTTCAGTGTTGGGTGCTGGGTATGCATGCTCATCTAGATTGAAAGGAGTTCAGCGAATTGAACCAGGTACGAGTCAGAGTCCTGTGGGTTGGATGCTAGTTTTGACAGATCATGAGCATGAATGCGCTTCACTTGGTGAGAGGAATTTAAATATTGTTGGGTGTGTCTGATGTCAGGAAAGGTTACAGAATGAAAAGTTAGAAATCATTGGTGGGTGGGAAGCCTGTTATGAAACACTGTGATCTCATTTGGGTTTTGAAAGTGTCTGCCCTTTGATAGAACCAAACATACTGAGCAAGAGATCTGGACATGTGTACCAAGGCCTTGATTCTCAAATGTGATCCTCAGAGCGGCAGGCTGCATCAGCATCCCCAGAAACTGGCTGCAGTGCATTCGCTTAGGCTGCCTTGGATCACTCAGGGAGCAGAGTCCAAGGGTACATATCTAAGCAAGTCTCAGGGCTGGGTGCAGTGGCACTCGCCTCTTGTTCCCGCACTTAGGAGGTTGATGCAGGGATATCCCTGAGTCTAGGAGTTCAAGAGCCACCCAGTCAACACATCTGGACCCGTCTCAAGGACTTAGGGTATAGTTCAGTGTAGAGCTCTTATCTCGCTTGCACAGTGTCCAGGGTCCACTTCCCATCCCCAAAATGAAAGAGACTTTGAGCCAGGAGGCCTGATGGAGTGCACTTTTGAACGAATGCCTTAGAGAGTTACAGGCCAGCTAGGGCTATGCAGTGAGACCCTGTCTCATTTTAGATGGGGGAGGGGCTTTGTATAAAGAATTTAAAAACAAGAAGTCCACGCCCTTAGGATGAATTTGACCCACTTCACTAAACAACCAGCTATGGAAGGCAGATAACTTTTGTACTAACAGATAAATTTTGTTTTTGTTTTTGAAGCAGGGTCTGTCTTTAGACCCTGGTGCTCACTGGGTAACCCAGGCTGGCCTGAATCCATGGCAATCTCAGCCTTCTCGGTGCTGAGAATTACAGATATGAGCCATCCTACCCATTCAGAGGATTTTTTTTTTAATCCATAGGTTTTTACATACCACGACTTTGGACTTGTTTATCGGACCTTTTTCATTCATTTTAAAATACTTTCAAATTTTTCTTTTATTTTTCTTTCTAGAAGTTAGTTCATCGTGAACATATGGAGACTTCCTCTATTTTGTTTTGTTGGGTTTTTAGTTAAATAATGGTTGAGGAGTGTAGTTTGTATGATATAACACTTTTTAAGATAATTGGCTCACAGCCCAGAACATGACCCATTTTGGTGAGTAGTTTATATGCACACGGAAAGGATGTAAACACATGCTGCTTAGCGGCATTTCCGGCAGTAATGGGCCTCACATATGAAAGCATTCCTGTGAGATGATAGTAAAGCTGAGAAATCCAGTGGTCTACCATGATGCTTAGCACGATGCAGTTCTCATGATGGTGGTGCTGACGAACCAGCCTCCTGCCTTCCGGGTTAAAAGTGGGGCAGCTGTGGGATGCTTTCCTGTGTTACAAGGATTTCAGTGTGATCTGGTGTTTGTCCATCCAAGGTTTTGTTGTTGTTTTTAACCTCTCACAACCTCTTCCTCTAAGAGTTTAGCTTGGGCTTTTTCCATCTTCTACATCTCAGTGTTTTAAGTGGATAGGTCTAGAAATTGTGGTTGTATTTTTCTCCAATGCCTCTGTATCTCTTATCTGGGTTAGTTTTTATTTGAGTTTTTACTTCGGGCCTTCTTTTTCTGTGTTCTGTATCTGGTGGCTTTGGTTGCTAGTTGAACAGCGTGTATATATGTGTGAACTTGCACTGTGGGATGCTGGCTACCTTTGTCTTCCTGTGTATTCTGTTGAGCATATTCTGGGGTACAGTTACTTGGAAACTGTTTGCACCTTTTAGACTTAAACTCTAAAGCTGGTTAGGTGGGATGCTGAAGTCTGCTCTAAAGTATTTATTCTCAGCTACTAAAGCCTGTCTCCTCATGACTGCTGGAGGCCCACCAAGTCATGGGATTTTCTAGACTGGCTGGTGGGAGTCTACGCTATTCCTGGCTTCCTGTGAGCCAGATACTATTACCTCTAATATGTTCCCGTAGGCTTTCCTGCTCTTGACTGCTCTCCTCCCACTCAAGGGTAGCTCTGCAGCTCTTCCAGCTCCTCCTCTGTGGTAACTGTCGACTTTGTAGTGCTCTGCTCTGAGAATCTCCAAGATTAGCGCCCTAATGTGTGACGGTGAATTCTAGACTTTAGATGAGTTTCCATCACACAGATTTTATGTTTCCTGTGTATGCCATAGGTGATGAAGGAAGTCCAGAGTAGAATGCAGTTTCTATTTCTAAACAAGCATTTCAGACTAGAGGAGGCCTTTGTGGGTGTGTTATCTGTGCATTTTAGAAGAAGTTGCTTGCTTGTAAGCATGAAGAGTGCTGAGTAAGAAGACGTGAGGGATGGAGACGCTCACCATAAAGTGTCTGTCGCACAAGCATGAGGGCCTGAGTTTGGAGCCCCGGCACCCGTGTGGAAACCAGGAGCAGCTGAGTATGTCGGTGACTCCAGCCTGAGGTGGGGGTGGGAGGGGGGGCCATTGGTCTAGGCAAATTGGTGAGCTCTAGATTCCTACCGTGAAAGACCCTATCTCATAAAGGGGGGTGGGAGAGTGGAGAATGCTAGAGGAAGACAACTGATATTGTCTCTGGTCTCCATATGCACACTCACCCCTGTGTGTGTGTGTGTGTGTGTGTGTGTGTGTGTGTGTTCACACATACATACACACAATACAGGATGACAAACAGAGAGATGAACTTACGTTGAGTCATTAGAAGGAAGCCTTTTATGCTCCAGAAAAGACAGACATTTGAACATAACCACACACACATGCAGGCATGCACGCACTCACACACTTGGCCAAAGCTTGTGCAAAGTAACTGTGCTGTTAAGGACGTTAAATGAGATGTCCAGTGCCTGGTGGCGCAGTGGGCACAATGGTTGTCTCTTCCTTGACCCCCTGCTGAGAGCTCAAACTATTCCCACGGCCTGCAAAGACAGTGCCAGGGATGGTGAGACAAAACAGATTTGGAGAGAAATTGAGAACTGACTGAAATATGGGCAAGCCAAGGAAGGTGGACTGGGAAGCCATGTTGAACTGAACTGTCGAACCCTTAGCTGAATTTGTTTGCTGATGTTCTGGTGCCCAACACCCAGAGCCTCGGCTTGGGAGTGTCATTTGGGGACATGATCTTAAAAAGGTGACTGGGTTAAATTGAGGCCGTGAGTCAGACCCTAATCCGGTCTGACTTCTGAGTCCTTCTGAGGGTGGACACAGAAGGTCACAATGGGTGGCAGCCACCTGTGAGCCGAGGAGACTTCTCTGGCAAAAAACAAACCAAGCTGTGAGGAAATAGATTCTGTTGTTTAAAACCCTAACCCCTGACCAGGGAATTTGGTCACCACAGCCTGGAAAACTAACCACAGGACTTCAGATCTCAATAAGCAAAGATGTTCAACCTCCGTAAGTTCCTCCTTGAGTCCCACAGGCTAGGAGTGTGGTAGCCAGAAGTCCACTCTGGTTGGAACCACATTCTTTCCCAGTCAGCCCTGTGGGCTTGCAGACATGCCCGCAGAGACAGCATACTGATTTCAGAGAGGGCCAGTCAAATGGGAGGTAGGTCAGGGAGTTCCAGGTGTCAGCCTCTGGAGACCCACGGACAGGGCAGTTAGGAGTGTGAAGCTGAGCAGGTTGGCTCAGCTCTGCATGGGCTCCTGGGACCTGTCTGGTAACTGAGTCCAGCTCTCTTTACTTTAGTAGAGAGCATCCAGGATATCACTTTCCCTGCTTTCCTTTTATTTTGGACACTCCAGGCTCATCCATCCACCAAACCTCAGGTCCTGCCTCATAGGTATGGTGGTTTGAAAGAAAATGGCCCTCTAGGCTCGTAGGAGGTGTCACTATTGTAGGTGTGGCTTTGTTCTGAGGAAGTATGTCACTGAGGGCAGGATTTAAGGTTTCAGATGTTCAAGCTAGACCCAGTGTCTCACAGTCTCTTCCTGCTGCCTGTGGATCAAGATGTAGAACTCTCAGCTCCTTCTCCAGCACCATGTCTACCTGCACGCTATCCTGCTTCCTGCCATGAGGATAATGGACTAAACCTCTGAACTGCAAGCCAGCCCCAGTCAAATGTTTTCCTTTATAAAAGTTGTCGTGGTCATGGTGTCTCTTCACAGCAATAGAAACCCTGACTAAGACAATAGGTGAGGCTGTCTCCCTCAGCTGTTGCGTGCTAGGCTGGCCTCTCCCCTTGGCTGGCTCAGCTGGGCTATGATTGATGCCTTGATGTCACTTCAGGGCTCCTCAGCCCAAGCCTGATTAATCTTTGGAGCTCATGTTCACAGACCTGTACGCTATAAAAGCACATGCTCGGTTTGGCTCAAACCACCATGTGCATTTGATGTTTTCCAGAGAAATGCCAAAAACAGAGAGGGATGTTTAGAAACAATTCATAAAATTGGCGGATCCCTTGCTGGCACGTGGTAGATCTGCCCTTTGCAGAAGTTTGGGCATGTTCTGTGAGTACCAGCAGCAAGAGAGCTCTTGGTGACGGGTCCTCAGTGTAGCTACAGAGACTGAGGGCTATGAGGTTAGTGTGGGGATCCCCAGAAGGGTCCCAGGTTAACTTGCTCTCTCACACACTATATGACTGTTGGGAGCATTCACCCCTGAGCCTTGGATCCTCTGACTTCATAGGGAAGCAGAGTGACACACAGACTTAGGAATGTCACTTCCCTGGGTCTGCCTTGGCCATGTCTTCCTCTCTTATAGCATACAAACTGTTCTTGCTGGTCCACACCAGTGTCCTGGGCTTCCTCTCTTCATACCCACGAGGTCTCCCAGCTCCTCTTGCCTGTGTGTTTGACCCTCGTCTTAGCAAGTCTTACCTGAGTCTTTCCTGCTGTCATCCTAGTTTCCACTCTGTATCCTCCCAGCGGAGACACTCGGGAAAGCTCACATCCCTTCCCTGCCCACTGGACTTCTAGGCCACCGCTGAACTGAGAGACTCCCAGGTGTGCTGGCAAATGCCTCTGGTTTGACAGCTGTCATACCTGTCCTTCTGGAAACACTGCCATTCCCTGGTTCACAGAGTTCATGTGCCACAAGTCCATAGTGTAAGGAGGCCAGGCTTCTGAGAGGTGATTTGGTCACATGGGCGGAGCCCTTGTGGATGGAGTAGGGTCCATTTAAAAGAAGTCACAGGAGTCTGGTGTGGTGGCGCATGCCTGTAATCCTAGCACTCAGGAGGCAGAGACTGAGTAGACCTCTGAGTTCAAGACCAGTCTGGTCTGCATATGGAGTCCCAGGTGAGACAGAGTTGCATAGTAATATCCTATCTCAGAAAGAGATGGCGCCTTAGGGAGGACCAAGGGCGCTGGGCTGTTTCACCCCCTCTTCTATGTGAGCGTAGAGCTAAAAGATACCGTGAACCAGGACTCGGGCCTCCTCTGGGACTTCCCAGCCTCTAGAATTATGAGGTATCAGTTTCTGTTGTTTATAAGCCATCCAGCCTGTGGCATTTTGTTACAGCAGCTCAGATGGCTTAAGACAGGTATCAGAGGTGTTCATCGGTGCCTACTCTCAGGGTTCCACAGGTGTGGAGTCAACAGAACAAATTCCAAATGAGAAATTAGTTGTCAGCCTCCTGAGCTCCAGACATACACATCCTCCCGTTTCCCACCGCTTCTTGGATGATCTAGGAGCTTTCCTAGGTCCTTGCATCCCTGGCCCTTTCCTAGGGCTTCCTGTCTAGGAATGACATCAGCAACTAGCCAGAGGCCTAGCAGAACCCTTGGTGTCTTGTCTCTTCCGTTAGCTATCGTGTCCAGCTTACCAATAAATTCCGTTGGTTTTTAGATAAGGAGCCTGCTGCCTGCCTGACACAATAGGAACCAAACTTCCTCCTTTATAACGACCTCACTTCTGTGATAACAGCCTTCTTCTATTCACGTGCCCACCCAACGCTACATAGTGAATGCTGGCCAGACCTACAGAGGGCGACTGTTTCAAACAAACATAAACTATCAAGACCATAATTCTTAATGCCTACCTGGTAATACATCATGTAGATGTACATTCCATTTACTTGTTTTATTTAGGCTATTGTAAAAAAAAAAATTCAGTCATAAAAATGTTAAAATTGGCACTCTTTAGAACACATTTTTATGTGCATAAATGCGTGATTTACAGACATGGATGACTCAATGGCGGGAGATTCAAAGGGACACCTTCAGAATACCTTCTGGAACAGCTCCAGTAGAGCTGTACCCATACATCTACCTGGCAATAAGAATAAGGTGATGCCTCCCTGTGCCCTTGCCATCCTCGGTGACTAACACAAACACACACACACACACACACACACACGCACATATGCACACACACGCACACGTGCACGCACACAGGCACGCACGCGCGCACACACACACACACAGCACATGTAGTGTATCTCATTGTTGGAGATGGCGTTGTTTTGATCTGCATTTCCAGCACAAATCATTCTCCGGTGTCAGCATTTCCTTCTTTGCCTTTGAGATTTTCTCTTTGTAAATACCTGTCAGTCTGGACGTCATTTTCTACAGGCGGCTTCTCTTTTTTTCTGACCTTTCCTTTCACCATGGGAGTTTTAACCTTGTTTCTGTCCTATAGAGAGAGATTCCCTTTCAACTGACCGGCAGTTCAAGGAGAGTTTTTTAAAAAGAATACATCAAATGGGATTGTGTGCTTAACTTATGTTTTATTAATGAGGCCAGCTGTTTTTTTTCTCTGATTTGAACTCCATGCAAGGAGCGTGCAGGTGAGAAAGAGCTGGAATGTGGGGGTGGGTGAACCCAGTTCAGTCTGCCTCTTTGAGTTCTGGTTGGGGCACCTGGGACAAATTATGTACCATGTGTGGCTCAGGTTTCTCTCCTGGATAACAGGAATCCATTGACTTGCTTTGAGAGGTAGATAACTTTAGGTACCATGTGATGTGATGTATGGTAGTCTATAACTACTTATCCCCTCTCTTGTCCCTCAAGGAGTTCTATTCTGTGTATGGATTTCGTTTCTCAAAGAAGCATGCATATTTCACTCAGCTAGTAACTGTAGCTGAAGTTTTCTCCAGTCCTGCCTGGCCCACAGTCAGGACAAATCTCTCTCACCCGCCAGTCCCACAGCCGCTCAGACCCAACCAAGTAAACACAGAGACTTATATTGCTTACAAACTGTATGGCCGTGGCAGGCTTCTTGCTATCTAGTTCTTCTATCTTAAATTAACCCATTTCTATAAATCTATACCTTGCCACATGGCTCGTGGCTTACCAGTATCTTACATGTTGGTACTCATGGCAGCGGCTGGCAGTGTCTCTTGACTCAGCCTTTCTGTTCCCAGAATTCTCTTCTCTGCTTGTCCCGCCTATACTTCCTGTCTGGCTACTGACCAATCAGCATTTTATTTATACAGAGCGATAGCCACAGCACTTCCCCTTTTCTTTTTTTTCAAAAAGGAAGGTTTTAACTTTCACATAGTACAATTATATATAACAAAACAGTTATCAAGCAAGAATTACAGTTATAATATCTAGACTATTTATAATATCTAGTCTATTTGTATTTGGCAAAATTAAAGAAGATATTATATCTATCCTATATTTGTGAGTCTAAGGTTTCATATCTAACTTATCTTTTATCATAACTAAGGAAATTATAACTATCTAGTCTTCAACTACATCAAAGACCTCAGAAGGATATAATATTACCTGAGAAATGGGAGAAGGACACAAGCAACTTTTGGGAGTCTTGCGAGAGTAGACAGAGACAGCTGGCAGCCTGGACAGTCATCCAAAGTTCCTTTGTAAAGTTGGGGCATCTGTCTTCAGCCCACAGGCCTAGAGTCTCTCAGTCACTTCTCTCTGTGTCCTGTAGAATGTCTGGGATTTTCCTCTGTGAAGCAGGAACCTGAAGGACCATTTTGCCAAGCAAAGTTCAGTGGTCACCTTCCTATGGGTCCTGCATGTCCAGTCGATACATTTTTTCAAGCAGTCCAGGCAAGAACAATTTCTTGCCCAAATGGCTATTTTTGTCAAGAAGAAGATAAACTCCATACAGAGTGTCTTCGATGCCCATCTTCCTCTCTGAAGTAAATCGGTGCTGCCAGGAGCAGACATGTCTCACTGTCCAGAAAGTCTAAATTTTTAAAACATTTTAAATGCCATATTCTGTAGGTCTTTGAAGTATTTGAAGATTACCTATCTATCTGAAATATATCTATATGTACCTAGAAAACTTAACTAATGGGCTTGGTGGGAGCTGAAGAGAAACTCTCCAGCTACAAGTAACCATGTGATCATTCATTAATCACTCATTTGTTAATGTTTTCTAAATAGGTAAATAAGATAAAAGCACAAATAAGAGTAGAAATGTCTTAGTTTTCTAAATGTTCATTTTTATTATTTTTTTTCATTTGTGCAGCTGTGTGTCTACGTGTGGGTATGTGCACATGAGTGCAGGTGCCCACAGAGGCTCCAGACATCAGATTCCCTGGGAGCTGGACTTACAGATGGTGTGAGCTGCCTGGCACGGGTGCTGGGAACCGCACTTGGGTCTTCTGGAGCCCTTAGCTGCTAAGCCCTCTCAGAAGCCCCGAAATTTTCTTAGTTTTTAGTTCTTTAATTTTTCTGCACTGCTCTGAGCCTCGTGTCTACTAAGCAAGCAAGCACTCTACTGTTGAAGGCACTGTCCACCCCTGTTAGCTGTTCATCTGAACTTAAGAAAGGATGTTTAGCCGGGCGGTGGTGGCGCACGCCTTTAATCCCAGCACTCGGGAGGCAGAGCCAGGCGGATCTCTGTGAGTTCGAGGCCAGCCTGGTCTACAGAGTGAGATCCAGGAAAGGCGCAAAGCTACACAGAGAAACCCTGTCTCGAAAAAATAAATAAATAAATAAAAAAGGAAGGGTGTTTACACATATGTGTTCTATGTATATAAGTGTTTTGCCTACATGTATGTAAGTGTACCAGATCCATGTAATACACATAGAGGCCAGAAGCGGTATCAGGTCCCCTGGAACTGGAGTTACTGGCGGTTGTGAGTAACCATGTGGGTGTTGCTTGAACCCAGGTCCTTTAGAAGAGCAGCCAGTGCTCTTAACCAGTGCTCTTAACGGCTGAGCCACAGCCCCTTAAAAAGGTTTTAATTGTAAAGTTCAGACATAGAATCTGCAGATTATATAAAAGGAACTAGTGGAGGCTGGAGCAGTGGTCCTCTTCCAGAGGACCTGGGTTCAGCATCCAGCACACACATGATGGCTCACAACCATGTATAATCCCAGTTCTAGGGGATCCAACACCCTCTTCTGACGTCAAGGAGCAATGCACGTATGTTGTGCACAGACATATGTGCAGGCAAAATACCCATACACAGAAAATAATAAAATAAACAACAATTTTAAAGGAGGTAGCGGTATAAAATATTCTAGAGGAAAAAAAATGCTCACAATCAGAGATTCTAAAAGTATTTCATTTCATTGGCTTAAAATGGTCTCAGAATCTGCACTTTGCACTGAAGTTGCTTCTCTGTTTGCTCTTCTTCCCTCCTTAGGTGTGGCTGGACCTCCTGAAGCCCATTGCAAAACAAATTCGAAGTAAGTAGCTCCTTCCTTTGACTCCAATGAGGAGGTGTCTGTCTCTCTCTGACATGAAACACTGGAGATACAGATTCTTTTTTCCTTGTGACACTTGTCACCACCCACGAACTCGCAGACCATTAAAACATGTGACGTCTGCCGTTTTCATACAGAATACTTTGGTAATAAAAACCTTGCTTGGAAAGTCAGATACCATCTTGATTAATGACTAATGCTTGCCATTAAGCCTCAGAATCACTGAGCTTGTCTCATCTGTGCCGTTTGCTGTTTTACTGTCGCGTTCTCAGGGGAAGGGTGGAGCCTGCTATTCATAAAATAGACTTGAGGTTTTCTAGTCTCCCTCTTCAAAGCCTATGAAATCAGAATGCTAGTTTTGTTTGAGGAGAAAGTGCTTAATTGTGTGGTGTGTGTGTGTGTGTGTGTGTGTGTGTGTGTGTGTGTGTATCTGATCGGCAAGCAGAGCTCTAATGTGAGTCCAGCCTGCATATTTGAAGAGATTAAGAGGGCCCTGGAAACAATAGGAAAAAGGAAGCTTGTTTTTCACTCTTCTCCTCCTCTTAGCCCCCGAGCACCAGCTTATCATTCTTACTGCTTTGAGATAAGCTGTGTTCTTAAAGTCATTCCAAATGGCCTGGATCAAGTGGATGAGACCAGAGCTGCAGGCTTCCATTACACTGGCCCCATGCCCTAGCTCACATCTCTGATTAAGAAACACCTCCGGGCCACCCCTAGCTGTGGATGTAAAGAGATGCAGCATTGTCTGTGGGGCCTCCTGCCATTGAAATTGATGCTCATCTCCAGTCATTTAAATCAAGCAATGGCTCACACTAAGTAGTGAGAGGCCTATTCCCTTACTGTTTCTGGGACATAGTAAGGGGAGTTGGGGGACACACTGCTAAGAACAGCCCCCCATGATTGACCAGTGCAGGGAGCACAGGACCTAGAATGTTCATGCTTCTCTCCACGAATCCGGAAGATTGTCACGTGTCTTTTTAGTGATTCATGAGGGGCCCCCTTGTGGTGGCACAGCATCCATGGTTGTGAGGTCATAACTGGATCAGGGGTGTTAGCTGTGTGTCTCCTCTGTGTGCTCTGACTGGCTCTGTGTGACAAAGCCATCCCTTGGTGTTGACAACAGAGATTTTCCTGGCCTTGGGTTCCTTTGGACCTGATTTCATCCCACATGGTTGTTCTGTGCTCAAGGACTGACTGATGTGAAAGGGTGCACATTGTCTCTCCCCTCATGCAATGCACCCCTCTCCCTGTACACCAGGCTGGCCTTACACTCTCACAGCTTGTCCCCTCATTTTAGAGTTAAGTTGGGAGTATCTCAAGATCCTTAGCGACAGCATTTCTGTGTTTTGACTTTAAAAAGAAAAACAAAAGTATGTATAAAGTGTTTTGTATGTGTCTATGCACTGTCTGCATGCAATGCCCAAGGAGGCCAGAAGAGGGTACCAGATCCCCAGAGAATGGTTAGTTGTGAGTGCTGTGGGTGCCAGGAATGGAACCCAAGTCCTCTGAAAGAGCAGCCAGTGCCCTTAACCACTGAACCATCCCTTCAGTCTCCATACCTTGTCCTTTCTTCATAACTTTTTGTGCATGGCCAACATCTTCACTTGAGGGTATACTGCTATTTCTATTTCTTTCTAAACTTGACATGTGACCACAAAATTGTGTCCTGAAATCGTGTGTGTGTGTGTGTGTGTGTGTGTGTGTGTGTGTGTGTGTGTGTG
>CABHPR010129973.1:22043-49552 GCA_902168415.1 Peromyscus melanophrys | reverse complement strand
CTGTAATCCTATGGAATGATAAGAAAGGGAAAGACTGACATGCAAGGATAGATGCTCCTGTGCTAAAATCATGTCTTACTGGTAAATTCTAGAAAGGAAGGTACTTGAGGTGACTAAATTGTCCCAAGACATGTCATTGTATTCATGGAAACACATATGAATGACTATATGAGAGCAGGTAGCATCAAGCATACTATTAAGTGTCTTCTGTTTTCAGCACTATTTCATATAAAATGTTAGAAACTCCTCACATGCAGTCTGGTGTTTATATATATATATATAATTTCATTGTTCTGAGGGTTCTATAAAATAATAACTACTCAGTTTTGTTATATATATGATGTACCTAATTTGATAAAATTAGTTTAAGTATTCTGAATCTGTAAAAATTTGTGTTGTACTTTATTCTTTAGATTTATTTACTTTTATTTTATGCATGTGAATATTTTTCCTTCATATACATTTACATACTACATATGTGCATTGCTGAGCCTGACAGAAGAGAGCACCAGATCCCCTGGAAATGGAATTACAGACTGTCATAAGCCGTCCTGTAGGAGCTGGGAACTCTACCCGTGTCCTTTGCAAGAGCATCAAGTGCTTCTAATGGCTGAGCCATTCTCTCCACACTGACTTGGTACTTTAAAAGATAACTGTACATTTTAAGAAACTTGAGAAGAAAGATATGGATATTTTAGGGATATATAAAGTATAGGAAAAATTTTGTTGTGAGCTAACAAATGAACGTTATTTTCTATCAACTTGTAGGGCATAAAGCTGTTTCTATTATGTACTGAGTGTTTCCAAAATTCCACAAGAAATCTATGGCTTTCAGCATTAATGTATGAGAAATGTGGGTATTAGTACATATCTCACAGGATTGCTATCAAGTGGTTGATGCCATGAGAATATAATAAATGCTTCTCCATTTCCCCCTCTTATGAGGGATCCTAACACATCTGGATTCTTGTGCTGTAAAATTAAGTTCAACAGTTAATAGGAATATTCATCCTCTTTATTAACGGTTCTTAGATTTGCAGAGCAGATGACTGAAAGCTCAATAATGTATTTTGTTATTTCTATAAAAATAGCTGTCTTCAGATTAAAATGGCCCAAACTTTCCTCTGTTTAATCATGAATTTACATAAAAATTTGAAAAGCAAAATTTGAATAGCATGAATAATATCTTGTGCTTATACTACATATTACATTCTCATGCATACAAATGAACATTCAAAACAAAGCATTCACAAGCAAAACACCCCCCTG
Organism: Peromyscus melanophrys; assembly: GCA_902168415.1. Classification (NCBI taxonomy): domain Eukaryota; kingdom Metazoa; phylum Chordata; class Mammalia; order Rodentia; family Cricetidae; genus Peromyscus; species Peromyscus melanophrys. The sequence goes on along the minus strand of CABHPR010129973.1, from coordinate 48,283 downwards.
GGTACCTCTAATTAATTAATCAAACCAGGAATTGAGAAGACAGCAGACAGTATCCTGTAGTCAGCATTCCTCGCTTACACCATTGATTGACTCATTGTGTCTTTCAGTAGTGGTTATTTAGTAAGTTAAGACAGGGGCAAGAGCTCTGAAGTGCATAAGGCATGGATACATTTTACTAACATCTGAAGTCAATTTGTCATGGAGTTCCCCATGTTCCTTCCCATTCAAAAATCATATGCATTGGGCAATATCCCCTGCTTCATCTCAAATAAAACATAGCCTTATAAGAATCTCCTTTCCAATTTTCCTCAGAAAATTATAGGAATAAATCTGCCCTTTCATCAATTACCAAGAGAAAACTCATCAAATCTTGTGTTTCCACTGTGCACCTTACAAAACTGGCCATTTAAGCCTCACCCCATAATTGCATCATTAATCCTTTCAGTTTTTTTCCCCTCTCATTTTGATGATATCAACTATGTTCCATACTCTCCAGTGAATTAACTGTGCCCAACACTAGCTTTCTCTGGCTAAATCTTAAATTTGCTGAACAGTTCTCTGTTGTTGAATTTTATCAGTCCATTCCTTATGGATTCCCAGGGACTTAAAGCCAAGATTCTCTGGTTTCAATCCATCAGCACAACATCCCAGGCATTTTTGTTTTGTACCCTGCATTCTTGAGTCCAACCATTCTGCATTGTTACTTTATAAAATTCCTTTACAGTAGTTCATGAATTCCTAAGTAATTTCCCATACTGGAATGTGATTCAACATTTTTCTTGAAAAAGGCTAAGAAAGAAAGAACCTACTATATTGTATGTGTATGTGTGTATGTATGTGTATGTATGTGTGTGTAAGTTCTTCTATATTATATATAATATAGTAGATTCTACTATATATTATACATATATATATACAAAAAGATTATTATTAGACTTCATTTAAAACAAAGTCACTTAGTATGTATATCCATACTTATGTGTATTAAACAGTAACTTTCTATCGGAAACTGTATAATGGATTCTGGACCCCTACTTATTTTCATGACTGAATTTATCAGATAAATACATTTTTATATATCTATGGATTTGTAATATATTCCTTACACAACGAATTCTATAATTGCAGGTTTTTCATGGCTCACAACCACTGCAATGTCTCCTAATAGAATGTATATTAGAGACGAAGAATTTCGTGAAATTTTGGGAATAGGGTGCTACTGGCTGAGAATCCTGTTTTAAAGCTGATACCAACATAATTCAAGATTTGCTCTTAAGAGTGAGCAATTATGAATAGGTATTAACAAAAATATAGGCAAAAGGATCAATGAAACATAATGAAACCCTGTGACTATAAACACAGATGTGGTCAACTGATTTGAACAGAGGCGCAGAGGTGAATCAAATGGAACATGATAATGTTCTAAGGAAATGTGATAGAATAGCTAGACACTTACATACAAAAGTAAGCAAGTAAATAGATAATATTGTTGCAGAAACTGGGCATTTATCTTTTGTATGCAATCTGGAGCAATTAGGGAGGCAAGGCCATCGAATAAGCATGTACTCATTAATTTTCACAATTAACTCAAAAGGCTATGCAGACATAAGTATAAACTAAAAACTATAAAACTACAATAAAAAGCATACAAAGGATCAAGACAATCCTGGATTTGATGATTACATTTTAGATGTAGCATCATATATGGAGCCTACCAAAATACTGAAATACTAAACATTTAAAATAATAAACTTCATGTCTTTGACATTTACTGTGAATAGATTCAAAATGATTAACAACACACTTGAAGAAAATATTTATTCTTTTTAATTCTTTCTTTTATTTTTTGAGATAATATAATTATCATCAAACCTTCCCATATACCTTTCTGTGCTTTTCAAACTCATGGCCTCTTATTTCAATTTTTTATTAAGAAATTTTTTATTCATTCCACATACTAACCATGGATCTCCCCCTCATCCCTCCTCCCTCCTCTGGCTCCTCCACCAGCCTCCTCCTCCAATCCACCCCCCAACCCCTCCTCAGAAACGGTATAGCCTCCCATGGGGAGTCAGCAAAGTCTGGCACATTCAGCTGAGGCAGATTCAAGCCCTTCCCCCTGCATCAAGGCTGTGCAAAGTGTCCCATTATAGGCAATGGGCTCCAAAAAGCCAGTTCATGCACCAGGGATAGATCCTATTCCCTCTGTCAGGGACCCCTCAAACAGACCAAGCTACACAACTTTCTCACCCATGCAGAGGGCCCATTCCAGTCCCATGCAGGCTCCACAGTTGTCAGTCCAAAGTTCATGAGTTCCCACTAGCTTGGCTCGGATTTATCTGTAAGTTTCCTCATCATGGTCTTGATGCCCTTTGCTCATAGAATCCCTAAAATATTTATAAAGTATGTCTAATAAGCAACCAGTATTCAAAAATATATAAATAGCTCCTAAAATCCATCAATAAGTAACCAAACAACTCATTAAAAATAGATTTAAAAAAAAAGAGCCAAGTAGTGGTGGCACATACTTTTAATCCTATGGGAGACAGAGGCAGGTAGATCTCTGAATTTGAAAACAGCCTAGTCTACAGAGAAAATTCTAGGACAGCCAAGGTTATATAGAGGAACAGTGTCTTGGGAAAAATGAAACAAAACCAAAAAGTAAACAAAAATATAGACAACTAACAGAGAGCAATTACATATAATAAAACTCTGTAGAGATGCTCAAAATTCCGTCATTAGATAATTTCATGTTAAAATATAATTGAGATATTACTATGAGTTGATGAGAATAGCTAACTCCAAAACACTGACAATGAGAAATATTTGTGAGGCTGTGAAGCGTAAGAATACCAAAACGTTGCTGTGGGTATTTTAAAACGCATGAAGTGTCCTTAGAAGACAACCTGGCAACTTCTTCCAACTGTTATTATAATTTTATTTTGTTTCTTGATATCTTCTTAAATAGGGTAAAATTCATATAAACATAAAATTGGTATGTGATTATTACAATAGCTTTACTAGTTAATTCCAAGACCTAGAGGCAGCCAGGAGACCCCTGAGTGGGGGAAATAGAAAAAAAGTAATTATTATATCATACAATGAAATCACATTCAGCATTGAAAACAAATGAGCTATATGGAGGAAACATAATTCATATTTCTACAGGAAAAAACAGACTATCAATGGATTTATAATGAACATTTGCACATATATAAACATTTTCAAAGAGGCAAAAGTATAAAGACCATGAGAAAATAGCTGCTTCTCTGAAGCTGGAGGGAAGAGAAGGAAGAAGGGCTCAATATGGTAAATTAGAGGACATGTTTGGAGTAGTTGAACTATCTGTGTGATTACGTAGAGATGGGTCCTTATATATATGTCAAAATCAGGAAAACACATGTGTGAGCTCTAGTCTGAGATTTGAAACTTAATTTATAATAATGAATTTATATTGGCTTTTTGATTATGCAAATGTATAGCAGCAATACCACAGTCTAAACATAAGGGAAACTCACTGAGTTAAGGACTGTTCATTTTACTGAGGATCTTTTCTTGTGGGACTGGGGATCAAACCTAGATCTTCACACATGCCTGAAGCCCTAGCCTCTCACCCAATCTTTCTGTTACCAAAACTGCCCCAAATTAAAAATCCATTATATTTTAAAAAGATAAAATGGATATTTCGAATTTTGTCTTTTAGCCCAAATATTAATGTAAGGAGAGGAGGAAAAAGGAGGCTCATCAAGGAACCTACAACTTGGGACAAATACCCTTCTGTGCGCAGCCTCCTGTTTGGGGCATGATCTACATCTGTTCGTGCATGCCTCATGCTCATGAAGGAACTGGCATGCTTGCAAATGGGTTTATAGTAGCAGAAACATTGAACACCAAACGTGTCACCATGTCGATCTTGAACTTACAGCCAAGTTCACTGTAAAAAAATAAATTTCGATTGTTGATGATCCACCCCAGTCTGTTTTATCTGTTACATAAGCTTGAACGGCCTAAAACGCCCTCTAAATGTCTCCCACAGTATCTATAGTCACAAGCGTCTATCAGGTATCTCGGAACAAGTCAGCAGTGCCAAGAAGCCCCTGAGGGACTTCATGATAAAGTTACTTTTGCCATAAGCTGATGCTCAGAAGAAGATACGTGAAGCTGATGGGGGCACTCATGATGTGCAAAATGTAGCTCCATTCCTCTAAGTTTAAGGTTTAACAACAGGGTAATCTAAGGATCCCATCTGGGGAGCTTAGATACACCAATATCTTCAGAATAATTACCACTTGATGATTAACATTGCTTGCTTTAAAAGTCAAGAGGCCACAAATAAAAAGCAGAACTTAATGATAAAATGAGATGAAAGGAAGCTGTGCACTGAAATGAACAATTGAAAAAGAGGATGGTAATTAAACATTCAAATGTAACATAAATACATATGGATTCTGTGTGTACTCAGTTCGGATAATAAATTTTTGAGCAAAACCCTATTGCTCACCTTTTGTTCCCTGGCACATCTCCAGATCTACTCAGAAGCAACACAGATAGGAGATGATTTTGATTTTTGAGACTGTGCTTTCTTTCCTTAGATTTTTTAGAAAAACCCATTATAAGGTAGTAAAACAGCTGTCTTGATGAGTTTGCTTAGACAAATGAAATTGCCCTGAACTTTCCATCACTTAAGGTAGATTAAACTTGATCACTCCACTTTATTACAGCTTTAGTTCTCAGAAATCATTAATTAAATGATTAAGTTCATCAATACACCAAAAGCAAACAGCATTGTTTCCTTGGAGTCATTCCGAAGAAACCTTTTTGGAGCTGAAAAATAAGAGAAGAGCCTCCAATTCACATAATTGAGGTAGCTCCCTGTTAACTTGAAAGCCATGTGAGAGAGTTACAATATTTTATTTTCATTTCAAAGCCCCGGGAAAATTTAGTTGTCTCTAGAAATAAGCATAATATATAACTACCTCTCAACCATTGTCAAGAGCAATACGGAAAGGCTGACGAGGGCTCTTCTATGGGGCTTTAATGAACCTCCTTCTCTGGAGTCAGCCCTACTGCTGTTTATTTTTAAAACAATTGTTCTTATTTCTGGTGGGATGATAATCTTTCACTGATTCTGCCAAATATAAAACAACAGAGAACGACAATTCCAATCTGAAATCGAGAAACAGGCTAAATGTGTCCACAATGTAAAGCATGGGTTTAAAAAAGAAGATAGATAGATGGCTTTGGGAAATAAAGCTAAATAATGAATAAATAAAAATGCTCTTAATTTCACATTCAAATTTGTTTCCACGATTGATGTCAGTACTTGCTTTGTGAATTACACACCACCAGATACACTCTGGGCCTTTATTAAATGTTCAATACAGCCAACGAACATACTTTAAATAAAAGCTATAAGATGCAAATGTTTGTCTGCATTTCATTGTTCAAGTATCACATCTGCTAATTTTCTGTATTATTGAGAAACTACCTCATAAATAAGTTTAAATACATATAATGGGCACTTACTTATGTTTACTTATTGCTTTACTTATTATTACTGTGCTTATTTGCTGTCTCAATATACATTTTCCTATTTAGAATAGCAATGTATAGGTGTGAGAAACTGACATTCCCTTATGTTTATGTGTTAGCGAGAATTGCTTTCACAAGTTTTTTTGCTTCCTTTTTTTTATGTACATGGCTTAAAGCAGATGAAAATCGAAGCTCAATGCCTTGAAACAGAAAACATCCTCTTAGTGAAAAGACTCACTCATTAGTGTCTCTCTTTTCAGAGGGCTTATAAACCACATACAATATCCCTCTCTATTAAACTATTTCCTCTACTTTCACAGGGGAAAAAGTACAACTAGTAATGTCTCATTTTGTTTTTATTCTTATTTCATCCTTCACTAAACCTGCTCATTTTCTGATGTTACAAATTGTTATCTCATCTTTTTTTCAATACACAGGAGCAAGGTTGCATGGTTAACTTACTTTAGAAAAAGTACTGGGTGTAGTGGTAAACGTTAGAGTTTGACCCCTCAGAGCCCAAAGGCCAGAGGACTGAATGTTCCAGACTACATAGTGAGACCCTATCTCAAAACAAGGCAGAACGAAGAAAACAAAACCAACAGAACAAAGCAAAATGGAACAAAGCAGACACAGAAATGGAAAGATAGGAATTAAGAAATATAGGTACTAAAAGTGGAATTGAAAATAATTTCTTTCCAACAATAGAAGACTTAAACGTAATGAGCCAATGCAATTAAGTCAGAGGAGCTTAAACTTAATGACTTGGTTTGGAAAGCAAGGCCTAGATTTTATTTCACATGGTTTAAAAAGCATTAACATTCTGCAGTTATGAATGCAGGAATCAACATACTTATTTTCACATTTGTAGCATCAACAAAGCAGAAATAAAGAGAATATATCCTCATATCTTGTTGCAGTTTTTCAGGTGTCTAGAAACATCATATCTGTCCTTGAGATTAGAGTGGTGATTAGGAAACTTTAATTTGTTTGTTGAGATTCAAATAAGTTACCAACCCACACAATCTTTAATAATTTAATTGCAATAGATAAATTAGGGAATGATTTTAGTTCACATAGTTAAGTCTTTCTCTAAAAGTATTTATGCTTTTCATCAGACCAGCAATAAAGGCAGCCATCTCATTTAAATTACTAATTTCTGTCTAAATGAACACATTGCCCTATTGTATGAATATTATATTATACTATCAGAAGAATCAAGTGTACTAATATAGTCCCATTATAATTCTATAAACCTAAATATAAGAATCTCAAAATCAAGTTTGGATGACTTTTAGTGTAGAGGCAACATTAGTCTGTAGATAATCCTTGAAATTTCATGACTTCATGTTTATAATTTGTGACACCATATTTTCATTGTTAATATAATGTAACGTGTTGTGTTAGCATACTATATTGTCATATACTGTCATGTGTATTAGGGACAGAACGCACAAGAGAAAAAGACAGTTTCTTTATAAGAAAAATTATATTTTGAAAGCTACAATAGCTTAGATATATTAGCTTACACAAAACTTATTACTCCTAGAGGTGCTCAGTTGACATCCCTTATAAACTATGTTTGAGGTCATAGAGAGATGTCTCAATACTTAAGAGTGTATACTATTCTTGCAGAAGACCTTGATTCTGTTCACAGCACCTATGTCCAGAGACTTACAACTATCTCAAGTCGGGCTATAAGGGACCTGATGCCCAACCTGCACAGGCACTGGCACTCATGTGCACATACTTATAATCATATGTACACACAGACATATGCTGAAACATAAAGCTGTTGGTCAAGGTTGTCCAAGAGACTCCAAAAACATATAACCTGTTGCTAGTGCCCTTGTTTGCCCCACAGGGGTGGAATGTAAGTCCCTATTGCTAAAGATACCAAGTCCTTCAGACACAGGTCACTGAAGACCCTGAGCTGACAATGACCAGATTGCCTTCTCCCTGAAGACTATCTTTTATAGTAGTGGCACACATACCTTTGCAGCAACCAATAAACTTAAGGCATGTTCAACAATGAGGAAATCATGCAGGGTACTACATGTAGCCAACACTACTTGAGTGTTGGGTCTTGGAGAAGAACCTATAGTCACCACTTTACTAAACCAACAGGATACCTCACTACATTCTAAATATTTGTTCTTATGCCCATAGATAAGTGTAGTCCTCATCTCTTATCAAGGAAACTTCTCTTTGCAACATACAGAAACTACAAACCAATCAAAATACATAGGGTGGAGCCCTCTCCTACATCTACAACACAATCCCTGCCCCTAAATCTCAGGGAATATTGAGGAAGATGGGGCAGAAAGATTGTAAAAGCCAGAGGGTCATGGAGTTTGCTGTGAGACTGTTTCTTCTAATAATGCCAGAAACCACACCCATAAAGACTAACCCTGCAAAAAAAAAATAAGTAAAGTGGAAAAAAATAACATAAGGAAATAGAAGAATTGTCAAATTGATCACGTTACCCAAAGTTGCAGAAATGGAGTGATCCAAAATCCACTCTGCTATATATTTCTGGTATCTTTGGTTTCTCAGAGCCAATAAGGAGAGGCAATTCCAAGGAGGAGAGGGAAGGACATTTCCAATACAAATTTTGCATTGATAGAATGGTGAAAATGGTCAATGTCAAGGATTTTCAAGTGGGCTTTGCTTAAACAGCAGACTTCTGCTGTGCATTTTCATTCTACCAAAAGCTGAGGAGCTTAAGATGCAAAGATACTGTGTATCAGGGACCCTACCTTTCACTCGGTCACATATGGTTGTTAGATTTTCAAAAATTAAACACAGTATGGACTTTAGTTTGCATTTACAAATATGTAAAAATGATTTCTTATATCTCTATGCAAAGGATGCAATGCAATTTTAAGACCGTGAATTGACAAAAAAATGATGAAAAGAATATTATCAAAAGAATATTAATTGATGAAAAATTTAAAACATTTTACTTTTCAATCTCGTGCAAATGTTAATATTCCTAAAAATTTTTCTACTTTTATTTAACATCTTTAAATTCAGTACAGCTTCTTAAGAAAAGTAATTTTATTATAAGCTTTAATTGTTTTAAATGCTTATGTAAGATTGTACACATATGAAATGAGGTTTAATTGCTTATGTAACATTGTATACAGTGAAATGGATAAACATTAAATTAAATATTTGCTAGTCAAGAAACTATTATTTCTATAACTATCAGCATATTTTATAGAATGGAAATGAAAAAAACTTTGGAAAACAACATCATTACAATACTAACAGACTATATTAATGCTGACATGCTTCTCAGGCAACAATAAAATACCTGATAATAGCCGGGCGGTGGTGGCGCACGCCTTTAATCCCAGCACTCAGGAGGCAGAGCCAGGAGGATCTCTGTGAGTTCAAGGCCAGCCTGGGCTATCAAGTGAGTTCCAGGAAAGGCGCAAAGCTACACAGAGAAACCCTGTCTCGAAAAACCAAAAAAAACAAAAAAACAAAAAAACAAAAAAACCTGATAATAAACGTGTACCACCTAGACCTCTCTGAACAAGTAGTCAAATTATATGATTATTGATCCTTAAGGGAGAGTTAACATACAAGAATGAATTGTCTTATTTATAAGTGTCTACTGTCTATTCTCATAATGCAAGAAAAGTATGATTAAAATAGTAAAAGAGTACTCATGTCTTTCTATTTTGTACTTAAAACTTAGGGTGTATTTTAGCAAAATCTGTAAGACAGTCTGTGTGTAACCACAGAACCGTCATTCTGTGAAGTTTCTGTGATTGCTGACTTAGCAATCCTGGCTCCCTCGCAGCCCCTCAGAGGAAGATGAATAGACAGATCATGATCTTAACGCTGAAAAAAAAAAAACCCTCCTATCATTACATTCTATTATTTTTAAATTATGAGAATAAATTCTGAAGTATTAAGCGACTTAACCCGAGGCTCCCACAGTGAGAGGTGCTAGAATTAGTCGTCAAAGCACTGGCCCCAGAGACAGTGCTTCTTGCACTACACTGCCCCCTACTGTCTGCCTCCTCTGGTCAGCTCTTTGTAAGCTGAATGGGAAAGAAGATCTCTGGTCTCTCTTCAGCCAGCACACTGTATCAGGAGACTCGCACATCTTTTCATTTTGCACGGCCATACAAAGGGCATGAGAACCCTCTGGGCAATCATTTCAGATTACAAGTTCATCAAAGCGAATTTGTAAACCTGCAGAATTCATAAATAACTAAAAAGGACTGAAATTCCACTAAGGTTGTATCGACGCAATGGCAAAAAAAACAAAACAAAACAAAAAACAGAAAACAACCCCAAGATGAATAACAAATGATAAATATATGTCAGGAAATCATATTTATCATAACTCAATATCATGTCAGGTATCAAGCTATGTTTTAACAGGTGAAGAAAAGAAGTCTGCACATACTGTGAAAAGTTATGCAGTAAATCAGGCTGTTGGCTCCTGCGGAGAATATTACAATGTTTAGCGTTTATTTTGATAAGTGTGTCCACATTTATTGGATAATGAATTACAGAATGCACTCTCTGCCTACATTAATTCCATTATTATCAAGCGTTATCACAAAGAAACTCCATATGCTAGCTGTTTAATGCAGAAGTGTGCTTTGACTCATTAACATGACAATTCAAAGAAAATGTTTCCATTTAATGAGTTGAGTTGCTTCTTATAAAAATTCACAAGCTTCGTCTCTTCCATCCCTTGAGACTTTTGGTCCCTCTCTATCCCATTGGTTAAAGAATGAGGAAAGGTTCTAGACAGCATATCTGCTTTCTAAAAACCTTGGCTAGATGTGACATATGCAGTTTGTGATTATAATCTCTTAATGAGAACAAACCTTATGACTACAACTAAATTCAAAGGAATTGAAAAATAAAATTGTAGTCGGTACATCCACTTCCTATGTAGCATTATGGAAAAGGAAAAACACTTTTTAAAATATTTAATTTTATCTTGCATCTATTTATGCATGTGTCCCTTTGTGTTGGCATGTGCACATCAAAGAAGATGTCTTCAGGGACCTGAAGGTATTGGATCCCCTAAAACCAGAGTTAGAGGCAGTTGTCAGTTGGCAATATGGATTTGGGGACCTGAATTCAGACTCTCAGCATGAGCACTGAGCAACCTTAACAACTCAGGAAGGATACATTTTTACAGACAGCATTGATATTAACATTGTCATGAAAAATTACTTAATATAGGTGTATGATTAAATGTTTGTCCTAGCATTTTAGTGTTTGCTCTGTCCAGAATCTCCTTTCAAGTCTTACACTGTCATCATATAGTCACACCTTTATATTATTTTTAATCTAGAAGTATGGTGATATTTTATTTGTACTAAAATGTTATTTGTATGTTAATAAATAAAGTTGCCTGGGGGTCAGAGCTATTAACAAGCCATAGGAAAGCAGGGCGGTGGTGGTGTATGCTTGTAATCCCAGCACTTGGTAGGCAGAGCTAGGTAAGTCTCTGTGTGTTCAGGGATACAGCCAGCATTGGATACACATGCCTTTAATCTCAATACCAACCATAGGAGACCTGGAGGTCTGTACAGACAGGCAGTGACAAGGCGGTCATGTGGTTGGGTTTACAACCAATGAGAAGGCAGAACAGAAAGTCTATATAAAGACTTTAACACAGGAAGTAGCTCTCTTTAGGAGAGGTAGGACCACCACAGGAGGAAGGGTAAGGTTTTTGTTCTTAGCTCTGACCTCTTGGCTTTCTTCTTTGCATTGGTTCTGTGTTTCTTATTTGATAAGATGGTTGGTTACATCTACATAGAAGTCATTATTTTTGTCTCTCTCAAACTTTCTCTGAGAATAGAGAAACTAGCAAGCATTTACTCTTCTTGTGGCAAATTACCCATTGAAAGAGGATAATTTTGGATGGAAAAAAGAATATAATTAAGGAGCTCTACTTTGTACTCAACTGAAAGGTTATTACAGTACTTTGTTGCAGTTGGTAGCTGTTACCTGGTAAATGGATTTATTAATACTTGAGTTAGGGATCAGATCAGTAGGTGAGTAAATAACTTTAACATTTGGATATTCAAGGTTATTAAATGTTATTCATACAATGTAGAACAGAAGATTAATGTCTACAGGTTTGGAGACAAGCAAGCCAACAGATACGCTGCTGGTCACACTATTCCATGTTGATTGTAATGGAGCAAGAAAACGGGACTGCAGAGATCTCAATCAGCTGGAAACGGCGCCTCCACAAAAGCCTATCTGCTGGAGTAACCATTTCTGACGAAATTGCTCGTTATCTTCACGGCGCAACCCTCTTGGCGCCATTTATTTATATGTTTCCCATTATCCTGAGAGCACTTCTCATTGTTCTATCAGTTCTTGGGGGAATCGTTTCTTGCTAAACTGAAATCACTACTTCTTCCATTCTCAGGTTGTCACAGCCTCACAGACACCATCCACCAGTGCAAAGAGCTCAGGACAGTACTAACTTTTGCTTCATTCCATAACCAATGGCATCAGTGAACTTCCCCGGGGCATTAGCATAATGCTATTCCAAACCTCACATCTGGAAACAAACACTCCAATCAATGCTAGCAGTTTGAAAGAGAAGATGAAACCAAAACGTTGCAGAATTCTATTATCCACACAGAAACTTGGCAGGCTTCAAAAGAGTCAACGTTTCCCAATAAGAGAAAAAAAAAAATTGTTGCCTGCACAAGAAAAAAAAAAATTAACTCATCTGACACAAATAACAAATTGGTAGCAAAGTTAATTATCCAAATGATGAAGATGAGGATAAATTAAGCAAGTACCTCTGAAAATTTTTCTAAAGGACAGTAATGCCCTTATCATATCTTCAGCCAAGAACTGGCTCTAGTTCACGCATGCTGCAGACTAGCTAGGTAGAGGAAGAGTGACCGCATACTTCTAGAATTTAAAATATAAGACTAACAGTAATGGTTAAAACCCTATCCATTACCCCCCTGCAACTGCAGTGTTTTATTGTCCCAGGTAACCTGAAGGAAATTTATACAAATGAAAAATTTGTATCATGCCATACCTATTTACAACTGATTTCAATACTAAACCCTAGTAGAGTAGAAATGTAAAGAAAAGGGGGTTTCTGCTTCTTGCACATGCAAAACATTTCCATCAGTATTAACCACTGTTGCTGTCATCACTTATATATTAACTTAGAACATATCCTACTGTTGGTTGTTAAAGGATGAAAGAATTCTAGCAGCCCCCAGGCATTTTTATTGGCAGTATGTTCCATGATGTCTACAAACATGTAGAGGATTTGATTATGTGTTTATCCTTTGCACATGGCATATTCACCCTCTACTAACACCAAAGATTTTGTACAAACACAAGCCTATGTTCATGTAAAACACACTATTTTACACATCATGACTAGGACTTAGCTTCTAAATAGCTTAGCTTCTAAATAGCTGAAAATTATAGTTACTACAGTGTTAATCCATGTAAGTTACAGAGGCAAAAGGCTAGACCAGGCAAAAATTGAAAGAACTATAAATGTAGATAAGATCTACATAAGCAAGAATATTTTGCAAACTATGCTAAAGCAATAAAACTAAAATGGTACTGCTATTATTATTATTATTATTATTATTATTATTATTATTATTACTAGTAGTAGTTGTTGCAGTAGTAACTAACAGTATTTCACTACATAGACTTGGCTGGTCTCATACTCACTATGTAGACTAGGATGTACTGGAACTTATAGAGATTCACAAGCCTCTGCTTCCTAAGTCCCAGGATTTAAGGCATATACCACCATACTCAACATTTATTACAATGATAAGTGTTTGTTCCCAACCTCTCTATTTTTGCACTAATTAAATCACCAACAAGAATGTCTACTACAGCCAGGCGGTGGTGGTGGCGCACGCCTTTAATCCCAGCACTCAGGAGGCAGAGGCAGGTGGATCTCTGTGAGTTCAAGGCCAGCCTGGTCCCCAAAGTAAGTTCAAAGAAAGAAAAAAAAAAAAACAAAAAAACCAAATCTAAAAAAAAAAAAAAAAAAAAAAAAAAAAGAATGTCTACTACAGTATGACAAGAAAATGCTGTTTCTCTTTCTTGATTTCCCTAGTTTTTATATTATTTGTATGTTAATTCTCTTTGTCATGTTAAAATTTCTATTTGCTGTTTCTAATCCACTTGTAGTTTATAAAATTACCTATTTTTACAGGAATTTATAACATAGCACATAGACGATCTTCCAAACAGAATATTCCATCTGAAACCCTACAAATTACATCCTGTTATAGTGCTGGCATAGGAGCTTCTGGCAATCCTTGCTATAAAGAGTGAGCATTAAAAAATAAACTGGGGTTGGGGATTTAGCTCAGTGGTAGCGTGCTTGTCTAGCAAGCACAAGGCCCTGGGTTCGATCCTCAGCTCAAAAAAATAAATAAATAAATAAACTGATATGTCTGGTGATGTAGCTCAGTGGTTGAGCTCTTGCCTTGAATGCACAAATTGATATCCAGGTAATGGAAAATTTCTTTATTATCTCAATGTTTTTGGAGTCACCTCATTGGCTGTTCTCTGTTTTAATAAAGCTGATTTCATAAGAGGGAGGGGAAAATTCTAAGGAGGGCATGGCCAGATCAAAGCATTCTTGCCAATGAATGGTGACAGTATGGAAGGATGATTGGAGATGTATTGAATGGATCTTATTGAACAGGTAGTCTCTAATGCGTTTTAAGGAACTTGTGGATTGTATGAGTGGAAAGTAAATTTAAATGGAAAACAAACTGCATAAATAAGCTTGTGGTAGGATGCGCCCAAGTATCCTTCATTGTGTATGCTCTAAGGGACAGGGCTACTAAATGCAAAATTATATACTTCTTTGGGGATTGCACTTTAGAGAATAAAAAAAATACATAAGCAGAAGAAATAGGATGATAACCAAAACTTAGAAAACCAGACATTAATATCTGTGGACCCTGAGTCAAAAATGCAAGTAAGAACTAGAGAGATAGCTTAATTTGTGATGGGTGGCTCTCAAACATGAGGACCCTTCATTGGTTGGCCAGTCCCTCAATCTTTGAACCACCTTACCCATAGTAATGACAGGTGGTAGGAAGAAGGTTATGTGGCTGGGTTGGTGTCCCAATCTATTCACTAGAAGTATTGCCTGGTGACAGGAGATGGCTAGTTCAGGAAATGTATCTGCTATTGCTAGGAGCCTTAGCTGGGAGGTGCTTAGTCTTACTATAACTTGATATGCCATGTTTTGTTGATATCCATGGGAGGCCTGCCCTTTCTGAACAGAAATGGAGGAGGAGTGGATGTGGGGAGGAAGAGGGAAAATTGGGGCAAGGACTGAGAGGAGAGGAAGGAGGGGAAACTGGGGTCAGGATGTACAATAATTAATTAATAATTAAAAACACTAGTCCTAATTTTTTTTGTAAAATTTTCATAAAATCATCACTTTGAAACAAAACAAAACAAAATACTCCTGAGGACCCATGTTTAATCCTCAGACCTACTTAAATAGACAAGTATGATATACCATGCTTGTCCTCAAAATGTTGGGCAGGCAGAGATAGGAGAATCTCTGAGGCTTACTGGCCAGCAAGCCTAGTTTAATAGGTGAGTCTCAGGTCCCAGCGAGCATTGCTGTCCCCACAGTTGAGAGCCAGCTCTTATTGAATGGTCCCTGCAGGTACATACACAAACGTGCACGCACACCAGAACACATGCACATACACACAAACAAAATATGTTCAGCACACCTCATTTAGATGTCACTTTTCCAGTAATTATTTCAAGTAAAATCTGCTTTATTCCCCACATTTGGAAGATGTAAATCTGTAACAACAACAACAACAAAATGTATATGCAAATGTTTTTTTCTTTCAAAAAATTAATAAAAATAGAGATAAAATTTAATCGCTATTGCAAATATCTAGGCATCCTAGTGATGTGCTAGTGATATTTAGGTAAATAATGGATACATAACAAATGAATAAAATAGTGTGATTAATTTTCCCATGGTATTTGCTACTTAAATAAATCCTTTTATAAACCAGGTTTTGAAAAATAAACTTTAACATCATCATGGACAGTAATGGTTGGATGCTCAGTTTTGAAGATAATTTTTTGTATTTTCAAATTACTTTCCTTTTTTTTTCATTTGAAAGACTGAGTAATAATGTGGCAGCTATCAGTATTAACAAAACCTTCAAATATTTTTTCTCTGATAGGAGTCATAGATTTATTTTTAACTATTATTATTAAACTATTAAACTATTATCTAACATATTTATTTACTTACTATTCAACATATTACTTAAATATTTTGACCTACATAAATAATATAAATTAAATGTTTCTTAATCTATTCACAGAGTAATGCATTCTATATATTATCTCAAAGATATCTAAATTCAAAAATAAATTTGTACTTTCTTTTCTTCTTAAATTGTCAATGCTGTGGCTTTTATGAAGAAAAGCAGAAGTTGTAGTGGGTTGCACAGTTGATCTAAATATCTCTTCAGTCCTGACTCCCTGTGCCTGGCTTGCTTCAGTTAGCATGATGTCTTCCAGTTCTGTTTATTTTAATGAAAATGACAGGATCTACTTTTTCGTCATGGCTGAATAATATTCTACTGTGTTTATATATAAATTTCTTTACCCACTACCCTGTTAATGGTCACCTAGGTAAGTCCAGATGTCACATATTGTGAATAAAGTAAAAAAAAAATCATGGGCTGCATAAATTTCTTTTCAATGCTGGTTTCATCTTTGGAATATATACACTAAAATAAGACAGATAAATCAACTTCAACTTCTGAAGAATCTCCATGCTATTTTTTGGAGCTCTATACCAGTTTTCATTTCCACCATTAGGCTAAGAGATTCATTCCCCCATTCTCCACAACTTTGTCGGTATTTATTATTTCCCCATTCATAGTAGCCATTCTAATAGACATGGCATGGTTTCTCATGACGGTTTTGTTTTGCATTTTCCTGAGGGCTAATGTCAGGATTATGTGATATATTTCACAGTCATCTATATTACTTCTTTTGAGAAATGTCTATCATTAAGTGAAATACTCCAGACCAAGGATGACAAATAGACAAATATAACATATTTTCTCAAGTATATGGAAGCTAAAAAAAGTATCTCTGCATAAGTCTGGAATATTGAGTACTAAAGGAAGGGGAAAGGAGAAAGCTAAGTAATGGGATTTTGTATAATCTACATTAAAGTAGACTTCAACAGAATGACAAAGTCTAGTGACTGTACTGCAATTGGACAAATAAAATTAGCTGTACTACTACAAATTTTAAGCATATCTAAAAGAAATGTAATAAAAGATACAAATCAAAGTGATGAGAGATGAAAATGTTAATTACCTTGATTTGATCAAAGAACAGAATCTACATTTTGAGATAACATACTGTATCCCATTAGTATGCAAAATAAATTACGTTAGCCAAAAATTAAATTAAAATCCTTTGTGTTCATCTATAAATATAATAAATTGGCCTAAAGTTAATTTATGAATCATCTGTGAATCTTCTTTTCCATATTTCAAGTACTTTTATATATTTCCTCTATAGTCATCTGTGTAAACAAAATCAGTTGACAGCTCTTGATACTGACACCCACTGTTCTACAGAGAAGAAGTCTACTCTCTGACCACAGGCGTAAATGTCATGAATGATGTACCAATTAACCACGTAAATGAGAAATAATGCCTTAAGTCGGATAAAAAAACATGTCAACCAAATAAGTAAGTCCCAAGTGTTAAACTCAGCATTTTTTAATATTTATTTACTTTTTGAATTAGAATTTGATTTTCCCCTTCCCTTTCTGCCCTCTAAACCCCTTCATATACTCCTCCATCCTCTCTTTCAAATGAATGGCCTCTTTTTTTTATTATTGTTGTATGCATTTATGTAGATCAGTCTGTAAAACATTGCATATGTGTTTGTTTTCAGGATGTTTTTGGTGTTGGATACCCAGCTGGTGTGCTCTTTCCTTGGGAAGACAACTCTCCCCCTCTCAACATTCCTAGTTGCCTGTAGTTCTTTGTGTAGGTTTCAAGCCTCCGTATCTTTCCATCCTCTTTAGCCTGTGTACAGCTGCTAACCTTGTTTAACTCAGGCTTACGCAGTCATGTTAGTGAGACTTTATAAGTCTAGCGTCCAACGTCACTAGGAGACACAATCACACAAACTCTTTGACCTTCTGACTCTTGAAATCTTTTTGTCCCCTCTTCAACAATGTTCCCTGAGCCTTGGGTAAGGGAGTTGTTTTGTAACCATTTATATATATTTATTATTATACATATTATATAATTATATATAAATTTATTATATATATATAAATTTCATTTTACGTTTACATTTTCCCACTATTGAGAGGTATAACTTTAAATCATTCCAGTCATCAAAGAGTAAATGAGCCAATCTTAGATTGCTTTGAGATTTCATGTAAATGTTTGCTAGTGTTATTAACTGTTATTAGTAGTAAGTCAGAATTTCATTATACTACAGATTCAAACTTAAACCAGTTTTACGATGAAAACATTATTCACTCTTTCTTATAGTTAATATTCTCATCTTGTATGAGAGGATGGCTGTAAAAATCATGTTTAATATATAGTTGATAAAACATTTCTATTTTGTGGTCTATCTAAAAGTATGGAAGGCATAAACAGTTTCTACTGCTGTCCCTGGCATTACTGAGGCAGTAAATAATTCATGGTAATAAATTTAAACTGTGTGTCACAGTGAATGCAAACACACACACACACACACACACACACACACACACACACACACCAAAAATAAAATAAAATAAAATAAAATAAAACAAATAACCCCACAAAATCCCATAGCTGGCTTTAGGATAAAATTCTGGCATGTGTGTTTATCTCACATTTATGCTATTGACATGATATCTTCATTTCCATTTTTGTATGTGTGTGATGTGTGTATATGCATAGTTGTGTGGTATGTGGGCATGTGTGTATACATGCATGACTGTGTACCTTGTGTGTGGAGGCCCAAGGTTCATGCCAGGAATCACCTTAGCTCAGTCTTCTACCTCATTACTTGATGCTCAGCCCCTGTGTCACGTTCAGACCTCCCTGATGTGGCTGGCTGGTCTCCTCAGCTGGGATCTTACTCATTCCTGGGATTGTAGGAGTGCTGACATACCCACCTGGCTGGCTGTGTTTACATTTATGTGAGTACCAGGCATCCTTACTCTGGCTTTCCCACTAGCCCAATCTTAATGGTATCTTAGCCATTTATATAATCCAATGGATAAAACTAAGAAGGTTTTGCTTGCTTATCAACTTGATTATAATAACTCAGATAATCCAAACTATATACATTTTACAAAGCAATGAAAATATTTATTAATTGACACTTGGCTTCTTACGTCTGATATTTTACATTTCATATGTAAGTTAAGCGTTAATTGTCTCACATAGCTTTTGTTACTGAAACAATCAAATTTCATGGCATATTTTCACTGACAGACACATTTGTCTTCTCTTTTCTCCATTTATTGACATTGGTTAATAAGCTGGATTTCAGTTTTTCATCCTGATAATGATTTTCATTGTGTTGAAATTTTCTTACAGTTTCAGCCCATGGAAACAAACACAATGTGGAGGCAAGTTTTGTACTTAGAACCATATGCTGTGGAAGACAAATAGCAAAGAAATTGCTTTGCTTCTGATATTTAGCAGGAATAGTATCTTCAGACCCTGAGTGTTTGAAACTGCTTAAGTACCAGTAAGAAACATAGATATTTTATTCTTCTTTATTTCATTATGTGTTTTTGTTTTCAATGCTGGAATTTGAATCCAAAGGCTCAAGCATGCTAGGTAAGAGCTCTACTAAGAGGCTACAGCTACATGTGCCAACAATGACTCTTAAAAGAGAATGCACATGATTTTAAAGTTTCAGCACCCAAGATTTCACTAAATCATAATATGTACTGCTGTGATTATGAGAAAGGGCAGCCTTTATGATTTCTATGAGAAGGGTCTAGTAGGAAATTCTCTGTCATTTAGTGTTACAATGTTTCTAAATAAGCATATTGAATGTTCTAGTTAGTGTGATTTAATGGGGTCATGAAAAAACATCACCAGGAAAAAAAATGTTAAAAAAACATGTATTTTTTTCCCCGTTTTTAGGACATGAATGTACAACATAAGGCACAAGGAGACAATGTTTTGTTTGGTGCTCCTAGGACATTCTATTTTGCTACTCAAAAATCCATTGCATTTTTGCCATCTGGCAGAGAAATCACGTGCCAAGTCAATGAATTTTTCTACTTTTCTAACCTAAGGGCTTTGCCACTGCAAGGCAATGCCTACTATGACATCCTGCAACTCATTCCACCAGATGTGCCCACCTGAAGATCAGGACAGGTAGGAACATTCCCGAAAGCTTCAATGATGAAGTAGGAGCTCAAGTTAGTGCTTCTTCAGAGAAATGTTCTAACAATGTCAAATGCAGGACTGTAGATGACAGTGTCCAGACTTTCTTCAATACATTTATTGAGTTCAGCATGCATAATGCCAAGATTCAGGGATGCCATCTACAGAGTCCAGAGCTAAAGACCGAACTGTATGATGGTGCGCTTTCTTTCACATCTATAATGCTAATGGCCAAGGAAAAGTCATTCAATCATAGTAAAAAAATATAATTAAATATTGCCTAGAGTAGGGTCAAGATTATAAACAGCTGTTTCCTCTTTAATAAGATTTGTTTGTAACTCTTATGAAATATATTTTAAGCTAGCCAGTTACTTTGTGTGCCATGTGGTTAAACAAGAGAGTAAATGCTTACTGCCATGAAAATAAATATCCCTGACTGGCACTCCTTCAGTAATTTACCTAGCCTAAGGTCATTGTAAAGCAGTTTAAATGCACCATTAATCCACAATCGTCTAAAACACTAAAATACTTAAATAAATTACAAAGGAGCAAGATGAGCCTGAAGAAAGAAAAAAAACTGTCAAGATATGGTGCATTTAAATGATGCAAAAAAAAGGTCTCTAAGACTCATGAATAAATTATTATAAAAACCAGAGGTGTGGGAAAGAGCCTGAAGGACATACTGGATCCTGTTTCATGGGCTCCAGGAAGATTATAAACATGGATGCTGAATTCTACCTTTTATTCACTTGCTTTTAACCCTGGGGACTCAAAATTATCCCATTCATTTTTTTAAATATTATTTTCTTATTCCAATCATTTTTGGTCGTTAAATGTAATCCTTTAAATTCCCCAAAATTCATAAATCAGTGACACTGATGCATGTGATTGTGTGGACCCTGGAGGATAGATTATGTGCCTACAAGTGAGGCTACCAAGAGCAAAGCTGAGAAACATGGAGAAATAAAGAAAAACTAGGTGGTAAACTGGGTATATGGATATATGAAATATAACCTTATAGCTTTAGTCATCAAGAACTTATTTATCCTTAAATAGATGGTCAAAATAATTTATAGAATCTTTCCTTCCAGGTATTTTTCTGACTAACTTAGTAAGGTGGATTAAAAAGAAATCAAAGATTATGGAATAATAGGTGAATGTATGCACAGGTTTTAAAATGTATTCAGGTATGGATTCCAATTAAGGATACTTTTAAAGAACAAGAAATGTGAGGTCCTGAGAGATCTTCCTTACCTTCCTCATTCTCTGTTAGAATGTTGCTGCTGTCAGTCTTGTGTCTTTCTTATACATGCCTTCCCACGTCCCTATATCTACTGGCTCTTTACCCAGGGTTTGATCTTTTATGGAAAAGAAATAAAAAAAATTGTATTCTTATTTCATATGATCATGGTTCACTATTTTTATGGTATTTGGGCTTGCAAGGGTCTTTATTAATTTGACCTAGTGTATTCATTAATACTCATGGATAAAATTGCAAGTCTGCTGTCAAGACCTGATGAACCAAGATATGTGTCTATTCTCTAAGTACTTCATTATAAGTATAATTGATCTAGCACACCATCTTTGGTACCAAGACCTTGATTTTATGCACAACTAAAGCACTTATAATCAGTGTTGAAAAAAAAATTGTTGAATAGTGCGTGGCTCTCACAGAGGACAAAGAAAACCGAAAGGGAGATCAACACCGAGGCATTGATTGTTAAGAACCTTAATAGGCTAACTATGTCAAAAATGATTTTACATAGAGAGAATATTAAATTTTAAATATTCAAGCCCACACCAAACACCAAAAACAGGTATAATCCTTATTATTATAAGAATAATCTGTACAGAAGTATTTGGTTAGGGAGTTCAAGGCCACCTTGAGAGTCTCTTAAACTCTTAAACATCAACAAGAAATGTACTATAGCATTTACTTTTTAGCTTCTTAGCTGCAAAGAGTATTATGCCATAGCTATTCTTACTGTGGAAGTTAGCAAGACACTAACTTATCAAGGAGGTGGAAGCATTTTCCTGAGCTTTTAGAGTAACTTAGTAGAGATGTTTTATTTTTGGTAGCAAGTATTTCAAGGAGTGGTGTAATTAAAGAATGACTGACACTCTCATGTGTATTTCCTCTTAATATTCAGTCTCAAATGTCCAAAGAGCTCCAAATACTTCACAAATAATTTCGGCTTTCACAATTTGGTATTAATATTAAATTGTTAAGTTGATGTTCCACCACCTTGAACGTGGACATTCTCGGATGTGAGTTCAGTGACTAAATTCAATACATTGACAAAGATTCGTCAGGGTCACTTAGACCTCATCTCTCATCAAGTTTCACCAGCAGGACCATAAGAGTCCTTGGGGAAAGGGTCTACTTTGCAAAGTGCATCACATTAAGTTGAACTGTTTCTTTAACTTCTTCGAGTGGCTTCTGTGGGTACGGACTTAATATCATATTTTTACTAGTTTGTATTGTATTGGCCCCTCTGAAGAGAGGAGGCCAGGTAATTTACATGTATGTTTGCATTTACGTGCTATTCCCTAGCATTCAATTCAGGTTTTTATTTTTTTTCCAGAAGGAATACTGCCACAGAAGTTATGGTGTCGTCATCGCTTCCTAGCAACTTCTCCACACATTCCATTTGCCTGGTCATAGGTGTGAGCATCACTTATTGCACTGTCTTCTACTCTACAGTTGTTCTTTTCACCATTTACAGGAATATATTTCTGTGTGCACTCACTTCAAATGTATAATAGCTATTATGTACATAATGAATGTGCATTACTATTTCTAATTCTAGCTTAATATATTGTGGCTCATTCTTGTTTGTTCCCTTATCATATTAACTATGCTCTCTGATGAGAAACTTAGCTACCCTTTCTTTCTTACTCATGAACTAATTTGATCTGTCTTACATGTAAGCAGACATTCATCATAGTCAGCATATAGCTGGCCTGTGAAAGTGCTCCCCTCCCTGTGCCAAGGAGAGTAATGAGGGCCACACATGAATGGTGGGAAAGTTGATGACAATAAAATAAAACTGTATAAAACTCTTGTAAAATAAGAAACAGTGTGTTTAAAAGCAAGGATCTTTAACTTAGCATATGATACAGTCACATCCTGCTTAGGATATTTTACTGGTCTACATAAAAGAATAACTTTGGAAGAAAACGTGGCACCTTTAAAAATGTTTTATCTTCAACTGTTCTGTGCTTTCCATGGAGCTAAGATGTTGCTCTTATATTTTCCATATGTTTTTCTATATGTGCTGTGTGTGTGTCTGTGTGTGTGTGTGTGTGTGCATTCCATGGTAGAATGTGTATGGGGACATATGCACATGTATGTACACATGCAGGTGAGGTCATGAGGTAACTTCATGTCTTCCTTGGTAGTCATTCACATTGCTTTCTGGAGAAAGTGTTTTTCAGTGGAACCTGGAGGATATCAATTACACTAGACTGGCTGGGTAGAGAGCCCCAGGAATTCACCTGTCTAAATGTCCAGAGTTTGGATTACATATGCATATAATCATACTCAGATTTTTATGTGCATTCTGGAGGCAACACTTGGGTACTCATGCTTGCACAGAAAGTGCTTCACTGACTATTTTTTATCATATATATGATATATATATATATATATATATGGAAAAATAATGAATCACTAATTGAGACACACACCATGGGACAGAACCTTGTTCCCCAAAGTTCTGAAGCATACCTCTATGCTAGAGAAGAATGAACAAGTAGTGTGAGATCATAATGAAGAGTGAAAAGTCATTTTCAAAATGACAGAATGTAAAAATCATATGTAAAATCACCAACTACGTTTACGTAATTAAAATGATATTAATATATTTTCATCTAGCACTCTAATCAATTCAGAGTATAAGCTCTGTTATCGATGGTCAGTTTAACTTAGCACCTCCAATAATGAAGGGCAATAGGAAATAGAAATTGTCAAGAAGGGGGCCGGGCGGTGGTGGCGCACGCCTTTAATCCCAGTACTCGGGAAGCAGAGCCAGGCAGATCTCTGTGAGTTCGAGGCCAGCCTGGTCTATAGAGTGAGTTCCAGGAAAGGCACAAAGCTACACAGAGAGACCCGGTCTCAAAAATCAACAAACAAACAAACAAAAAAATTATCAAGAAGGAACATTCTACTATTTTCATAAAGGTAGCATTTGGTCACACTTTTGATTAATAATAAAGCATGCTCACATAACTTTGAATTTCAAATGTTCTGTAAGGATCCAGTAAATGTACATACATTTTTCAGTCAATAATATTCATTTTCCTTTTTCTACTGGAATATTTAACATCTCAAGAAATTTCTATAATTCTTTCTTCCTTATTTACAATAAACTACTATTATGATTTCATTCAACTATTAATAGTATAAAATGAGAGGAATAATGAAATTTTGAAAATATACAGATCACCCTAAACATATGAGATTTATCAAAAAAAATTCACTTAGTCATTATACAGTGAATAATTCCAGGTATATATGGATATAACTTTATAACAATATTTAAAACTAATTTTAATACTAAATTCTGTATTAATGGTATATAAATAATATATTCTTTTTCAATATATGGTAACAAGTAATTAGAGACTGTTGAATGCTTTAAAGATTAACAATTTGGTTGGAGAGACATCTCGCCATTGAGGAGGATGGCTGCTCTTGCAGAGGACGTGGATTCTGTTAAGCGCAACCACAAGGTGGCTCATAACCATCTGTAACTTCAGTTCCAGAGGATTTGATGCTTTCTTCTGGTCTCAGTGAGCACAAGGCATGTTTGTGGCACACAATTATACATGTAGGTAGAAACTTAAATACATAATACAAAATAAGAAAAAAAATAAAAATATTTTAAATGATTTTCTGTCTATAAATAAAAATTATCACATAATGATTTATGTTGCTGTAGACATTAAGTATTGTATACTAGGTAGTATGTAACCAATATCCCAGCTGAATGTAATTCAGAACACAAATAAAATATAATCAATATTATTAAAGTGAAGATGTAAATACAATTAATAAATGAGTTGTTTAAAGAAAAACTGCATATGATCTAGTATTTAACATGTGTTAAGTTATAATGGGTAAAGCAAAGGACTGAGGATCTTTCTCAGTCGGCAGAGTGCTTGCCTAGCATGCTTGCAGCCCTGGTTCAGTCCCCAGCATGTCATAAAAACAGGTGTAAGGTATACATCTGTAATTCCGGAAATGTAAAAGTAGACAGGGTGACCAAACGTTCAAGTTAATGTTCTTCTACATAATGATGTATTTATTTTTCTATTGCAAAATAAAAAGTGAAATAAAACCATACATACAAACACAGAGAGAGAGAGAGAGAGAGAGAGAGAGAGAGAGAGAGACAGAGAGAGACAGAGAGAGAGAGAGACAGAGAGACAGAGAGACAGAGAGATGGAGACAGAGACAGAGAGACAGAGATAGAGTGAGAGGTCCACAATCTTACTTGAACTTAAGGCATTGTTTTGTTTTCATTTTATAGCATGCAGTGTACTTTTCAAAGTATAGCACTGTATTCTATTCTTGTCAAAATATTTAAGTAGAAATCCATGGAAAATTAAATAGAAAATGCATTTTTAGAACTTACCAATTCCTTGAAAATTCATTTGTCAATCTTTATTTCAAAATCTAAACATCCTAAATATGCTAAAAGGAGCATACCCATGGTTCTTACCTCTCATAAATGGTGTAATTAGCTGTCGTTAGTTTTAATGATTCCTATGCTTAACTACAATAAATTACTAAAGTCTTTGTCTATGTTTTATACGCATAAGCCTCCTCAATTAAAATAAGTCCATATCTGTAGTCTTGAAAAACTAAACCAAACCAAAGCATTTATGAAAATGAATCTCCTCATCCTGTAGCTCTTCAGTTTTTTAATTATTATCATCCATAAAAACTTTATCAAACATATTTAACTTGTAATCTTTGACTTTCACTCTCTCCTGTGCCAATGCCAGGGAAGGTCATAGTTTATAAGTACTTGGACACACATCTTTACAAGGAAACTTATTTACTTCCCTTTTCCTAAAATCTATGTACTGTCACATTGCAAATGACTACTATGTGTGAAATGTATTAACCAACGCATGCTGTATCTACTCACTGGCAAGAAGATAGAAACTTCCAAATTCCTTAGTGTATTTTTGTTCTCATAACTGAAGGCTTCTAGGGACTTTTCTGGGGTCATTATCTTAAACTTTTTAAGCAAAATATATGTCTGT
>CABHPR010129973.1:0-22033 GCA_902168415.1 Peromyscus melanophrys | reverse complement strand
ATGTCTGTTTACAGTGTGACAACCCTACAAACAGTACTAGTGAAAGGACTGAAAGGCAATAGTGAGGAAAACCCCGCAGCCTGGGCAAACTGTGAACTGAATTACACAAGGCACATAAGTGGTTCTCAAATAACCCCCCTCACTTTCTGTATGTCACTTTTGAGAAAATTGGACATAATCCCTTCATGCATGCTAAAGTGGCAATCTGGCAAGTGAGAAAACACATACTTGGCTTAAAATACTTAAAGCCATAGAACTCTTCCTAATATGAACATAAACATTCCTCACCATAGTGTTTGCTTCCAAACTCATTCTTGTATTTCTGAAACTCAAGGAATATGAAAACTTTCCTTAAACTAAAATAATGTGGAGGCCTTAAAAATAATGTGGAGGGAATGGGGGGTAGGTTGGGGGGAAGGCTGGGGGAGCAGGAAGGAAGAGGGAAGAGAGGAGGATCTGTGGTTGGTATGTAAAATGAATAAAAAATTTCTTAATAAAAAATAATGTTACTATCAAGTGGGCATTTTATAAACACTGAATATTTTACAAGAGAATAAAAAACATATCAGCAAGTGTTTTAGAAACAGAGAGAGTAATTTTTAGAACATTGCTCAGTATTTTCCAGTAGTAGTTAAAATACTTCTGAAACACTATACTTTATAAGACAAGATCAATCTAGCTTAGAGAAATCCTAAAGTAGGCCTTATAGTTGAAAATACAACGTGTGTGTGTGTGTGTGTGTGTATGTGTGTGTGTGTGTATATGATGTGTCATTAAAAATATATATCTCATGTTGTATCTTAATCTGGCCTGGAATCACTATGTAACCCAAACTAGACTGCACTTCCTGCATTTTCTTCTCAAGTGCTAGGATTATGGACATTGTCACCATAATCAGCACTCTATTTCGTTTTAATAGACTGGAAGATATATTTACTCGATAGGTCAAATTCTCTGCTAGTATGGAATATATATCAAGGTTGACTTGAAAATGGGAAATATCTCATATTATCACATAGGTAATACCATTTAAAAGCAGAACTGAAGACTGAAAATAAAGTTTCTCTTTATTGTAGCTTGTAAGAAATTTTACATAGCATTCAAAATATTACCATGTGCCTGAAAGACAAAAAAGAAATAGATACAAACATGAAAAAAATTGCAGAAATAACCACTGGAAAAGTGAGTGAGGCTGGGGAGACTCTCAGCCAGTAAAATGCTAGCTGCACAAGGAAGAGGACTTGAGTTTGATCCCAGGAACCTATGCAAAAGCTCAGTGTGGTGACACAAGTCTATAATCACACTGCTGAGGAGGCAGAGACAGGAGGGTCTTTGAGACTGGGTAGCTGGCCAGTCTAGTGGAATAGACAAGCTCCAGTCTCAGTAAAATACCCTTTATCAAGAGGAGAGGTGGAGCGTGATTAACAAAGACACTAGTGTCAATGTGTAGTCTTGCACAGGTATATAACACCATAGACATACATGTACACATACAGAAGCACCCACACACAGGGAACACACAGTCTCACCCACGCCCAGATGCCTTCACACCCACACACAATGTAAGTGATCCAATAATCCAAATTCCAGAATAACTACAGTTTTAACAAAATATAACATAATAGAATAAGATTATTTGCCCTAATACTATCTTATTATTAATATTAACATTTTCATCAAGTTGTAATTAAATATGAAACATCCACTGAAATTAACAACAAATGAAAAATACAACTCCTTTCAGTAAAAATTCATTGAGCAGGCACTATATGGGTGAAAATAGAAAGAGCAGGTAGGGATGACTCAAGTGCCTTCCACGCAACCATAGGGATCTGAGATCAGATTTCTAACACCCATGTAAAAAGCCAAGTGAGGTGGCACATATGTTCAACCTACTACTGTGAAAGGCACAGGTGGATCCTGGTACCTGTTTACCATCCAGCCTAATGTAGTGTGCTCTCTGTTCTGTGAAATAGCCTGTCTCGAAAAATAAAGGTAGAACTGAGGAAGAAGATGCAGTTGTTGACTTCTGGCCTCCACACAAATATACACACATGTGTACATGCACTAGCACGTACATGTGCACACACAGAGAAATAACCAATTTATATTGTACCTCATATTATTATTTTTTTAAATGAGAGTTGACCTTAACATTAGAGCCTAAAGCTGGGCAGTGGTCGCACATGCCTTTAATCCCAGCACGCAGGAGGCAGAGCCAGGTGGATCTCTGTGAGTTCGAGGCCAGCCTTGGGTACAGGGTGAGTTCCAGGAAAGGAACCAAAGCTACACAAAGAAACCCTGTCTCGATAAACAAAACAAAAACAACAACAAAAAATTAGAGCCTAGATTTCACATACAGTTTTCCTGGACCTACATATTCTTAATGCTTCTTCATACACTATTAGTCCATCTATATGTGGAGCTGGCCTTAGGGGAGAACCATCAAAATCAGTTTTGAACTATCCCATGCCACTTTGTGTTAATTAAAGTGAGCATTTAGCAGCAGCTTTAAAAAAATCGCAAAGTAATTCCCTAATCTGTAACTGGTGGGCTGAATAAGGATGAGGGCTTCTAACACTGTGCTTTGAAGGGGGTGGTTGGTGGGGCTCAGAGACTCATCACATGTTTATGTTTTTCTAGGAATGCACATACATTAGTTGCTAATATTCAGCATCAGCCAGCGGGAACAGTTACTTATCTTTTATCCTTTAACTTCATAACACATTTTTCATGGCCTTATGGGCTCATGTCCCAAAATAAATAAAACAATATTCTTATTCACAGTTGATAGGCTAAAGTTTATTTTTTTTTATAATTACTCAACTAAATCTGACAACAAACAGGTCGAAGTGACATTTCACTGCATTAAAACGAAGTTATTATTCACTGCTGTTTAGCAGTACACTTGCCTGTCTTTCAAGACTGTCATAGAAAAAAATTATACACGTGGAATTGATCTAACTATCTATAATTTTTTAATGTCTTGCTGGATGGGGAATACTCCTTAAAATCTAGGTGACACTTGCTGTAGTGCTAGCAATTAAAACATTGATATTGAGGATCAATCAGTTTGAGGTCAACTAGAGAGGCCATACCCCTACTCAAACCTACAAGCAAACCAACCAGCCAGAGTCAACAGTAAAAGCAAACATTAAATCAAAAGATGAAATATATTGTTTTATATATTTGATAAATGAGTTTAAATAAATAAGAATATCTTAATCAATTCAAAATTTCAGCTATAGAAAATAATAAAACAGGAAGACTTATAGACCAATATTTTCCCTTTTAAAAATCACACACACACACACACACACACACACACACACACACACACACACACACACCAGGATTAATTCTACCTAGAGTAAAACATTTAGAATATACTTTTTAATTTTTTTCAACAGAACATACAGATTTTGTTTGTAGATTCAAAGTGAATAGGCTACGATTTTCATCAAGAAATGAAATTTCAGCTATAAAGGAGATGGAAAAGCTGCCATTTATAGTGAAGTAGATGTAATTGGAAGACATTATGTTAAGTAAACAAGCCAGGCGCAGAAAGACAGGTAGCACATTTCCTCTCTCATATGTGGAAGCCAAAAGAAGCAGAGCTGAAAAGAACTCCATCTGATTACTAGAGAGTGGGGTGGTGTGGGTCAGGAAAGTGGAAAAAGGCTGTATGAATTTTCTGAGCATGCAAGATGCACTTACAGAAATACCATACTCCAACTCATTAGTGAATACCATTAATAGGTGCTAATAGGACATTTCTAATTGAGTATAGTTTCCATTAGAAAATAAATTAACATTTGTATATATGCATGAAAACACATTAATCAATCCTTCAGAGTCAGTAAACAATCATTCTGATTCAATATATTATTTTTAAATCACTTCAAGGGCAGAATTTGTCTCAAAACATAGAAATCTGAAATAAGGGCATGCAGAGCAACAGCAAACATAAGAAATAAAGTCATGCAATTCAGACAGATACACGTGAAGCATTTGAGGAAGAGAAGTGGCTAAAAAATGTCTGTGCATAATGACACAGCTCCATCATTTCATGTATGTTATATTTTCACATCTAAAACACGGAACATTCTTTTCCTAACTATAAAAATGCTTACAAATGATGCTCTTGCTATTGTACCAATAATATGAAGGAAAAGATCTGATTTAAATTTCTTCATCTTACGGTCAACAAGGCAAAGCGACAGCCTACAGAATGGGAAAAGGTCTTCACCAACCCCACATCTGACAGAGGACTGATATCCAGAATATATAAGGAACTCAAGAAATTAGACATCAAAATGCCCAACGGTCCAATTAAGAAATGGGCTATAGAACTAAACAGAGAATTCTCAACAGAGGAAACTCAAATGGCTGAAAGACATTTAAGGAATTGCTCAGCATCCCTAATCATCAGGGAAATGCAAATCAAAACAACTCTGAGATACCACCTTAAGCCTGTCAGAATGGCTAAGATCAAAAAACACTGAAGACACCTTATGCTGGAGAGGATGTGGAGCTAGGGGAACTCTCCTCCACTGCTGGTGCAAGCTTGTACAACCACTTTGGAAATCAATATGGCGCTATCTCAGAAAATTGGGAATTGATCTCCCCCAAGACCCAGCTATACCACTCTTGGGCATATACCCAGAGAATGCTCAATCATACCACAAGGGCATTTGCTCAGCTATGTTCATAGCAGCATTGTTTGTAATAGCCAGAACCTGGAAACAACCTAGATGCCCTTCAACTGAAGAATGGATAAATAAAATGTGGTATATATACACAATGGAATACTACTCAGCAGAGAAAAACAATGACATCATGAGGTTTGCAGGCAAATGGAGGGACCTAGAAAAAATCCTCCTGAGTGAGGTAACCCAGACTCAGAAAGACAAACATGGTATGTACCCACTCATAGGAGAATACTAGTTGTGGAACAAGGATGACTGGACGGCTATTCACATCACCAGGGAGGCTACCTGGAAAACAGGACCCCAAGAAAGACACGGAAATCACCCAATGATGGAGAAATGGATGAGATCTTCATGAACAGCCTGGATATAAGTGGGGGAAATGAAGGGCAAGGGTCAAGGGAAAGAGAGCTTGGGGGAGCGGGAGATCCCAACTGGATCAAGAACAAAGAGGGAGAACAAGGAATAGGAGACCATGATAAATGAAGACCACATGAGAATAGGAAGAAGCAAAGTGCTAGAGAGGCCCACAGAAATCCACAAAGATACCCCCACAATAGACTGCTGGCAATGGTCGAGAGACAGCCTGAACTGACCCACTCTGGTGATAGGATGGCCAAACACCCTAATTGTCGTGCTAGAAACCCCATCCAATGACTGAGGGGTCTGGAAGCAGAGATTCACGGCTAGACCCCGGGTGGAGCTCCGGGAGTCCAATTAGTGAGAATAAGGAGGGTCTATATGAGTGAGAACTGTTGAGGCCAAGGTTGGATAAAGCACAGGGACAAATAGCCAAATGAATGGAAACACATGAACTATGAACCAATGGCTGAGGGGCCCCCAACAGGATCAGGCCCTCTGAATGGGTGAGACAGTTGATTGGCTTGATCTGTTTGGGAGGCACCCAGGCAGTGGGACCAGGTCCTGTGCTCATTGCATGAGTTGGCTGTTTGAAACCTGGGGCTTATGCAGGGTCGCTTGGCTCAGCCTGGGAGGAGGGGACTGGCCCTGCCTGGACTGAGTCTACCAGGTTGATCTCAGTCCTAGGGGTGGGGGGGAGGGAGGCTTTGCCCTGGAGGAGGTGGGAATGGGGGGTGGGCTGGAGGGAAGGGGAGGGGAGCGGGACGGGGGAGAACAAGGGAATCCGTGGCTGATATGTAGAACTGAATGGTACTGTAAAATAAAATAAAATTTAAAAAAAAAGAAAAAAAAATTTCTTCATCTTCACACAACTTGGAAAACAGAATACAGATAATAAACATTAGAAATAATTTGAATAAGCTATTGAGGTGAACCACTAAACAATGGAGATGAAAAGAGTTCAAAGTTAGGTTGAAAGTTAGAAATGTCGAAATAGGAAGTTCAAATTTTCAAAGCTGGCCCAAATACTACTCAAACTGAAGAGACGTAACTAATGTGCTTGAAGTAATTTCACATTCTGAAGTATGGTGTGGAGTCACCACATCAAACCCAATACTGTTTAATTACTGGAACAGGAAGACACGCCCCCCGGAGACCCTGCATTTAATATGCCTCTACCAAATAAAGCTTGACATATCTTTTCTAGTGCCGGTAATTTCCTCCTAATCCCTTTCATAAGTTTTACCCTTGAATTTCTTCCTTTCCCCTGCCTCCACATTTATGCTATACCACCATTAATTACAATGAACCCAGAGGAGTCAAGGGAGACCTCTTTGAAAAGAAAGGAGCTGTTCCAAGGAGTACTCATGCTGGAGACTCAAACTAATAAAATACTTAACGTCTGACAGTACTCAAATTAAAATAAATCCCTTGAAATATATCAGTATAACTTACAAAAATAATACCTTTTTTTAAAAATATGTGCTATTTAGTGTTCCTATGTAGGTGGTTTTAATGAACCCAACTACATGCTCTTTTTTAAATTAGTAACATTTAATAATTAAATAAGCCTTTCCTAAAGTCCATTGTTTCTATTGAAATGTATGCTATTGACTACACATTTTTATATATATGACTGATGTTTTCATAATTAGAGAAAGCGTTCACTCAGTGATTATATTGTGGCAACACATGAGTAGGCTATTTAAATGTGACTATAAACCTTTGAATAAAGTCATCAGAATCATTCACGTCTTCTGCAGCATATCCAAATGAGTGTGTGGTGGATTAAACCTCACTGTGATTTTCAATTTTGATATCAATCATATCTTTACCTAACAGAGTAATTAAACTGTATAAGGTTGACAGAAAAATAAAATCACAGAACATTAATCCATGACTAGGCAATGACAATAGTTTGCCTTCTTATATTCTTATTTGTTTAGTAGTACCCTCATATATTTAAACATATTTTGGGTTATATATACTTCGGTTATACTTTTGGTTAGAGATGCATTTGGGTTATATATACTTTGCTTATGTGTATATATATATATATATATATATATATATATATATACACACACATATATATTTCAACTTAAATAATTTTCAGTATATGAAAAACAACTGCTACCTATGACTCTTCAGTCCTTCAGAAAATGCTTTTCAAGTGCTTAGTTTGTGGTTAGACAATACTAGGACAAACCAAAATGTAGAAATTAAGATCATTTCTAATATATTAGCTTTGTGAGGGTGCTGTAACAAAGAATGAATTCCAGGCAGTCTCAACAGAAATATATTCTGAAGGCCAAAAATCTGAAATCTTAATGTTGTAGGGCTGTCCTCCACCTACAGGTACCAGAACATCCTCCATGTGACTTCTAGGTTGGGTGGCTATTGGCATTCACTGTGTCCCTTGGCTTGTGACCATATCATTCCAGTCTCTGTCTCAACTTTCAGATTGTCTTCTTCTTTATATGCATTTGACAAAAGTATAGACAGCTTCAATTCTTGCCTCATTCTTCATATTCCATCTCTGTCTATGTCTTCATTCAGTCCATCAGGTCTCCTCATGTGTCTTTTATAAAAAGTCTTATGATTGAAATGAAAAAAGAAAAACAAACAAACAAACAAACAAACAAACAAAAATGTCCAGAGTATCTCTGTGCTTCAAGTACTTAATCACAACAACAGACGTCATTTACCAAATAAACTGGCATGAAGATTCCAGAGGATTTGCATAAGTCTTCTAATGAACCACAGTTCAAACCATCATCAAGTTCTAAAAATTTACATATTATCAATAGCTATATATAATATATATATAAATCTATATATATATATATATGCATATACTGAATAAAAAGATTCAATGATTTTATGACTGTAGAGCAAAAGATAAAGGCCTAACCCAAACTTTAAGAAAACAATCTAACACAAGCATGTGAAGTGAGGAAAAGTTATCCAAACAAGCCAAGGAAAAGCAAGTTATCCATGCAAGACAGAAGATGAAATATGCTCCTAGAAGAAAAAAAGTTTAAAAGAGTCTCCGGAAATTTCATGAAATGCAAGGTGGTTGAAGCCAGAACTGGTAAGCAGTCATGCAAGACTTCAGATCCAGAATTGTCTGGTTATGCTGCACTGGAGAACTGAACTTTATTCTAATGTCATAAAAGCTCAATGGTAATAGTCTATTCTTTGTTTGTTTGATTTGGTTCATTTTGTTTTTCAAGACAGGGTTTCTCTGTGTAGCTTTGGCGCCTTTCCTGGAATTCTCTTTGTAGACCAGGCTGGCCTCGAACTCACAGAGATCTGCCTGCCTCTGCCTCCCGAGTGCTGGGATTAAATGCGTGTACCACCACAGCCCAGCTGTAATAGTCTATTTTTAAGTGCTATTCATAAACAGCTTTGTTCTCTTTGAGAGTGGACTTGTAGACAGGTGGGGGGCTCAAGTACCAAGCTGGAGCATCCCTGTTCAAAATCAAATAACATGCTTACACTGGTCCCAACTGGATAGTGACATGGGTGTTAACAAGATGTGAGAGGAACCAAAAGAGACACAGAAGGAAGAGCTAGTTAGTCATCAGTTGAACTTGAAACAAAGATACCGAGTGCCCCAATTATCATGATCAGACCTTGACCTTAAATGATAAATGATAGTGTCCTTCATTCAGATAAGAGATTTGAAATGAGCTCAGGGGCTAGAAGAGGGTGATGAATTTAATTCAGGAATTTGAATTTTAAATTATCTACATTTATAATTTTGGTTATTTTGTGGATATTTTCTTTGGAGAGAAATATCAATTAATAATAGTAATTTAGGAGATAACTTACATTTACAAACAGAAATCATGAAGAACACTGAGAGATGCTTAGGAAAACCTCAGAACAAGAAGTGGGAATTGCTCAGATCCCCTCCACAAATATATTTTTAAAAATATCTAAGTAAGAAGAGGTATTTAGAAATTGCAGTTATTGGAAAGTGTTGACTCCTCACTTGGGAGCACAGGCAATTCTCTCTGCTTCCTTATATTTCTCTCTCCTTATCTGTGGTCATGGGCTTAGTTTACATGCAGGAATGTTATTCACTAAAGGAAGATCTATCTAAAAACTGGAGATACATCTTAACTTACTTTATTCCATTTAAATAATAATTACAAAGATAACTGGAATATGCTATATTTATACAATGTCATTCCCTAAACCCCTAAACAACTTCAGTTCTTGTCATTAACCTGTAGTCTCCTCAGATTCCAAGAACAATAGATCTTCATGGGACAGACCAAGTCACGATGAGAATCAGGTCATTACACTCATGTGATGAGAGCTCTACTAACTTCTGAAGGACCAATTTGCGGAACCAAAATTGAGCAGGGATGAAGAAGACCAAGACTCGGTTGTACATATTTCTTTCTCTGCTGCATCCAGTTTATTCTCCCATAAACCAAAAGGACGAATTTAGGGCCACTGTCCCTCTTTCCAGTGTATATTGACCAACATCCTGTTTACTTTTCATCTCTCCTTTTCTCTTTAATCAGCCGCCTGGGACAAGAGATCAGGACTAATCTTCTGGGTTTCTTTGCGCCAGGCTTTTGTGCAAAGCCTCTGGTTATACTACTGCTGTGGGATGTTCTCTATGCTGTGAATGTGTTGCTCTGATTGGTTAATAAATAAAGTGCTGATTGACCAGTAGCCAGGCAGGAAATATAGGCAGGACAAAGAGAGAGGAGAATGCTGGGAACAGGAAGGCTGAGTCAGGAAATGCTGCCAGCTGCCGCCATGAGAAGCAGATGTTAAGATACTGGTAAGCCACAAGCCACGTGGCAGATTATAGATTAATAGAAATGGGTTAATCTAAGATATAAGAACTAGAGATCAAGAAGTCTGCCATTGCCATACAGTTTATAAGTAATATGAACTTCTAAGTGATTATAAGTGGGCTGCGGGACTGTGGGGGTTTGGCGGGATCCGGAGAGAAACTCCAGCTACATACTACTGTGTAAAGTACATGGGTAAACATGTATATGGGTGGAAATAGAGGAGGGCAGTCTAGACAGAAAATTAGAAGAAGAGTTTGTATGGTGAAGCCTGAAGTATCAGTAAAGGATTACTCTGATGCATTCCTTTTCTATTCCAACCTTTGTTTCAAACAGTTTTTTTTTTTTTTCCTGGTTCCACTTCCTGACTGTCTTTGAGAAACATTTCTCTGTATTTCATATGTTAGAACTATCTTTGCCTTGGAATGCCAATGATCTTCTAAAATGTATTTCCTTTCAGCTCATGAAAGAAAATTCAAAAGTCCCTTCAGAATTTATGGAGGAGGGGGAGACTCATTCCATATTTGTTAATCTAACACTATTTTGTTGTATTACTAAAATGGAGAAAAGTGTACACACTATAGGACAGAAGAAAGTTTATATCCCACAAACACCTAGTTTTTTTGTTGTTGTTTTTGTTTGTTTTGTTTTTTTGAGACAGGGTTTCTCTGTAGCTACAAACACCTAGTTTTATACAGCTTTCCATTTCTCTTTCCAACACACTTTTTTTCTTGGAGGCACTAAAAGGGGGAGTTAGATACCTATTCATGGTCATGTGACTCAACTGCAGTGTCAGGAACCATCATTCTTTTTTCCTGTCTTTCAGAAACGGAACAATGTTGTTAAGGCCTGTAAAATAATGCTACACTCAACCCGGAAGACATTTTCGAAAAATATTCTGTGGTCACTCAGATTGATGCTATGACATGATTATGAGAAGATTGTTTATTTTCATGAGGGCAGAGCACACATTCAAGAAATAATACCTAGTGGAAATGCCAGATAAAACCAAATATGTGTGTGTGTAAAGGGAGGACATCAATGTAGCATTCATTGCTGAATGTATATTCTGGGATGAGTTTAATCCTTTGTTGGAATGTAATTAGCTGAGATATAGAGAAAATCTAGTTCTGTGAGCCCTAGGTACATGGTATAAAATCCTTTAAATGAAGTAACATTTGTGGGGGTATTGTGTTCCCCAAAATATTGTGCATGCTAATAAACTTATCTGGGGTCAGAGAACAGGACAGCCACAATATGAAACAGAGGTTAGGCAGTGGTAGCATACGCCTTTAATCCTAGCATTCCAGAGACAGAAATCCCTCTGGATCTCTGTGAGTTCAAGGCCACATTGGAAACGGCCAGGCATGGTGACCCACGCCTTTAATCCCAGAAAGCCACACCTTTAATCCCAGGGAGTGGTGGTAGAAAGCAGAAAGGTATATAAAGCGTGAGGACCAGAAACTAGCAGCATTTGGCCTGGAGAGGCCTTTGGCCTGGAGAAGCATGTGGCTGGTTAAGCTTTTAGGCTTCTAGCAGCAGTTCAGCTGAGACCCATTCTGGATGAGGGCTCGGGGCATCCAGTCTGAGGAAACAAGACCAGCTGAGGATTTAGCGAGGTGAGATAGCTGTGGCTTATTCTGTCTCTCTGACCTTCCAGTGTTCACCCCAATAACTGGCCTCAGGTTTGATTTTATTAATAAGACTTTTAAGATTCATGCTACAAACATTATTTCTGCATTGGCTATCCAAGACTAAAATGAGTGAAACAAGAATCAAAAATCACTTCAAGTCACATTTTAAAACCCACCATATGTAAAGTCAAATGAAGGCCATAGATACACAGTTTCCCCTTTCATCTACCTGTTTTCTAGAAGTCACATGTGGTAGTCTAATATAACAGCAAACATGTTACTTGGCTAAACAAATGCATATATTACCCAAATTTAACCTTTATGTCAGCTTAACTAAGCATGAATAGTCATATAACCATTTTATAAATTGGATGTATGAAAAGAAAACTGACTTAGTGGAGACCACACAACTAGTTAAGTAATAGAATTGAAGCTGAAAGCATATATGTCTTTACTTTCCCAATACTCAGTTATTGTGCATAGTTTATAGTTATTACATAAAAGGTCTTATGTACATTGATTTCAGAACTTCAAATGTAGTTTCATTACATCACAAATAGTATATACTATCAATACTTGATATTGGTAGAATAATCACTACATGATAATAATAATAATCTCTACATTTGTACTAGAGTATTGTTAGGCTGTATACATCACATGTTTACTTCAATGATTCAAAAACATCTATCACTTACTTTTTCAAACAATTTTTGAAGATCAATAAATATTATTTCAAGGTTTATTATTAAAGTTCTTTTTATCTTACTCTTAGTATAAACATACTATGATATTGATTATTGATATGTGATCTTGAGTTTCTTGGTAACTTAATCCTACTGTTATCTCAATTTTGTAATGAATGCTTCCAAATCCCCAATTTCTACATCCTATACTTAAATAGACTTGTAGTTTTCACTTTGACTCTGTGTATCTGGTGCATGTCTCATTTCTTTTGACAGATGGCATATTGACTTATTGATAAAATGGTTATGGATATAGAGTTGGGCTACAGATAAATATTATAAAGCATTAATATTTTGCTATATTTTCCAAACTCTGGTTAGAATATACATTAATTGTAAAACAATTTAGCCTAGCTCCATACTACAGATGTGAAAGTAACCTTTCTTAACTAATAGCAAACTAGAACCAATTTGTGGCAGCATCGTGTATTTTCCTAAGGGTCATCACAGTATTGTGTGTAATGTGCACATTATGTATTTTATCAAGAGTAAACAGATAAATAAAGCTGATATGCTTTATTGTACCCTCAAAACATTTATATAGTACATGAAGTTTTTCAATAAAATTAATGGTTGCTCTAAAAACTTGGAAAAGTTATAGGATGTGAGTTGCTAAGATTTGCTTAGTATTTTCTAGGTATCTAAAAATGTTTACATAGGAATTCACTTAATTTCCTCAACTGCACCTTAATGAAGTAATCTCTGAGTCTCCAAATTATCAAATTGATATTCAAGATGGTAACTTGGGCCAAATGATGTACTTTTGCAAGGGAAGTGTCTGATGCTTGAACTTAAAAGTATATGAGCTCACCTCATACTAATTCTAGCACCATACAATTCGCTTAGGTGGGTGGGGCCCTGGTAAACTTTGTTGATTACATGGCCACTGTGCCCAGACACTGTTATTCTCTCCCTTTCAAAATGTGACTAACTCAGAAAGAAAATCTTAGTGCAATGACTCTTTCTTTATTCTATAAATATCACTTGTATTTCCAATGAACTGTTTAGAAAACCAAGGATGAGCAGAATGCAGAAGGCTTTATCCATCCTCTACCTCTGCGATAATAAAAATTTTATAAAGTAGCTGTAGCATACTGATAATTTCCACCTGGTTTTTACTCTATTTCTGTCAAACAATGTAATGTTTTCCATGACCAAAAGTTAAAGAGATATTGAAATGTAGTTCTTGAATTCTTAGTAGTAATGAACATGGAAGGGATACCTGAGTGTGAGACACAGACTTTATTTTTAAAGGAAATTGGGGTACTTTGTTTTCTCTCTCTTTTTAAATTTTCTACTAAAATCTTTCACTTTTAAATTACTTGAGAACAATATGTTAAAGAGAATTTCAGAGCCGGGCGGTGGTGGTGGCGGCGGCGGCGGCGGC
This sequence comes from Peromyscus melanophrys, assembly GCA_902168415.1. Lineage (NCBI taxonomy): Eukaryota > Metazoa > Chordata > Mammalia > Rodentia > Cricetidae > Peromyscus > Peromyscus melanophrys. The sequence goes on along the minus strand of CABHPR010129973.1, from coordinate 8,377 downwards.
GGCGGCGGCGGCAGCGGCGCACGCCTTTAATCCCAGCACTCGGGAGGCAGAGGCAGGTGGATCTCCGTAAGTTCGAGGCCAGCCTGGTCTACAGAGAAAGATCCAGGACAGGCACCAAAACTATACAGAGAAAAACCAAAGAGAGAGAGAGAGAGAGAAAGAGAGAGAGAGAGAATTTCAGTGTTTTGTGATAAACAATAAAAAAATAAAATGTCAACAACTTATACTTGAGTGTTAGACAAAACAATGAAAAATTACTATTTTCCAGATCCTTCTTGTTTATTTAACAATGCTCTGTAACAGATTTAACACATCAATGGCATTGCTCTTCTAGTTCCTCTTGACAGGGAGAAAACATCCGTAAACATTTTCTATACAGACACTAATTACCTTGCTAAAGGCAATGATTGCTTATAAATAGTCACAGTATGAATAACAATAATCTCTATCCCTTGTGCCTACGTCTATGCTCTTCAATATGTTAAGCATTTAAGTTGCACTGTATCATTACAAGAAAAATATCAACACACTCATTTTTTTTTATAAAAGAGTTGGTCTGAGGGAGATCATGGAATGCCAAAAGTCACAAAGCGCTAAATTAGGCAACCAGAATTTGAACCCACATAATTTGATTCCAAAGCTTACATAATGTCCTACTAAAAGAGAACGAAAATTCTATGGAAACTGGTATCTCTTCCCCTTTTAAGTTCATTTATACTCTACTACTGGAAGAATGTCAAAAAGAAGGGGAAATAACATCCACTGTGTTTAAACTTAGATTTCAGCCTTGTCAATTTGGTCATTTTAATATTATAAAAATATTCAAAATTATTACAATAATTGCCTCTGGCTTTCTAGACTTCAAAATCTGAAATACTATTGTATGAGTACTTGGACTCTTGAAATGATACCAATACTGCTTACAACAGTTGGTAGCTGCCAGCACATTCTGTGGAATCCACAGTTATGTCAATTATATTAAAACTTGAGTTCTCTCATTTATAATGTGTGCATCTTCTAGCATCTTCATCCTTTTGTGATTTTTCTCTTTTGCTAAGTAGATGCATGAATTTCCAGAGACAGATGCATTTGCTGTGTCCTAGAATTACATTAACCATATTTAAATGGTGCTTCAGGTTTGTCTAACAGCCTATTACAGATTCAACACAATGGAAAAACAAGAAACTTCAGAAGTTAAAATGTGGTTGAAAATGAAATAGTTGGGTATATATAAAAGTTTCATAGTGAGATCATGTGTGTGGTTGTATGTCTGAGCGTATGCATGCTGTTAGGTGAATATGTGAAATGAGAACATTTCAGTTGAGAGTATTGCTAATCCAGCCCTCATTCTTCATCAATAACATTGGAAGTAAAACCTTAATATACTTTTATCCTTTCTCTGCTACCGCCTTATGAGTTTATCACAAAAAGGCATTATTATAGTAACAGAGAATGGTGAAGGAAATGATATGGATCCTTTGCAGATGTCTTATCTCTTTATAAACTTTAAATTATGCATCTAGAGCATCTTCTCCATCACACGTGATTTTTATTGGGTCCTTTCTGCTGCCGTTCAAGCATAACAGTTCCACCTGAGGGCCATCTTGGAATCCAAAGCTTTATTGTGTGAGAGGTAGAGTGTAACCAATATCTGGTTAAGGTTGGTTTATTTTTCTCTTTCTTGCTGTCCTCGGAACGTCCCATACATGTTTGTTTCTACGTGAATACTACTGCAAACACACACACACACACACACACACACACACACACACACACACACACACTCACACACTCACACACAACCTCATCCTTTGACAGGGCTTCAAGGATCCTGAATATGCTTTTCTCAATCTCTTCACCATCAGCAAGTCAAGCAAGGAAAAAAATCATTGCATCACAAATGTGCCCACGTCTCTTTCCACACAGGATTTTAGGTAAGGGAATTCCTCTTTCTTTGATTCTTAGCTTTTGCTGTGAGGTAAGTCTAGATGTCCCCTTGATGATCTTCATTGGCATAAAATATTTATGAAGAGAAATGGATGAAAATTCCCTAAAGGTTGTCATGGCTACTTCTAACAATTTACTCAGTGTGCTTCTGCATATATCTTAAATTACTCAGCCTTTTTCATACTTTTCCTACATATTCCAGCTTGACTCGGTTCCTATTACAGTATAACATATTTGAGAGTATTTGATTCAGCCTAGCATATGTAACTTAAAAATGAGAAGAGGAAAATGAAAAACTATTTCATTTCTTGTTTTTGTTTTTTGCTTTTTTTTTTTTTATCAGATTGGTTTCTCCCATAGGGAAATGGGATGAACTCATCATGTAGTTATTTGCTGTGTCATAGGAAAGAATCAAAATGTTTGTTACAGTGCTATCCTATAGTGATTCTGGAGGGATTTTCAACAAATTTTTAAAAATTTCCTTATAATCTCTAATTTAAACTCCACATTACAGCTCATTAAGAACAACCTGGATCATTCCACATGTATCATACTAAAAGTGGACCATGCTGGTACAAAGTGATAACCATTAATCTTCATTTCCTCTCCTTAGTATTTCCAATATCTAAAAAGTTTTATGGGAAAAGGACACACAGTTTGTTCAATTTTAGTGATTAATGTAAGAAAAGCATGCATGAAACAGTTTGTATATGCTGGGTACTAATTATCCGATGTGTTTATATTAAAAAATAAAAATTAACATATGCACATACACACTGCGGAAAAAAATAATATTCCCTGTCAAAAGGAAGACTTCCCTTAAAATGAGGCAGTGGTTAACATTGGATGAGCTAGGAAAAGTTGAAGATTCTTCAGTATCTCTTTCAAGAAAGGATATTTTGTGCTGGAAAGTGAATTGAAGCATCTCATGTCACATAGTCACATAGGAAACAGGCGATTCCCTCACAAAAATTCCACATCCAAGAAGGTAATCTCTTGGGACTTTATGCATCTCATTATATGTCAGACATGACAGGTCTATGATATAAACATAAATTCTGAAATTAAATAACAATAAAGAAAGTCCATATGTCCAAAATGAGTGTCTAGTTTGGGAATTTTTGTTGTGGTTTTTTTTCACATCTGCCAGAAAACATAGCACAAGTATAAGTTTCCATAAATTATCCATTCTGAACAGTTCTTAGAAATCCATGCTTAAAAATTTATGGATTTTACATTTTTATTTTTTAAATTGCAAAATTGCAAAAGCCTCTTCACATTGTGAACAGTCTTGTATTATGTTTGCAGCTCTTATTTCCAACTTAGTTGTAAAGCTGGTTAATTTCTTGAATATTTTGAAAAATAAAAATGTTTAGGGGAGTCTTCCTACGTACACTTGAGTAAATTGAGTAAATGATAAGGGAAATATGTATAATATTATAAAGAGAGTAATTGACTCTAAATTATTGCATTATTTTACATAGCATCCAGTTACACAGCTTATGATCCAAGTTTGTAGTTGAGTTTAATGCAATTTTAACCAGAGAACAGTAGCATTTCACATATTTAAAATGAAAAAGAAAATTAAGATTTAGCACCCAGCAATCACATATCAATCTAAATATCATATTTACAATCAATAAACTGTTATTAATTGTACTATACAGATATATTATTTAAATAACATAAACGAGATAGTTTTTTAAATAACAACAAAAAGAGAAAATGAACAAATCAAGTCAACTGAAAACAGCAGATAATCATAATATGCAAAAACATGTAAATAAATATCTTAAATCTTAAAAAATGCCAAAGATTAATTTCAGATATTTTATTTCAACCTTGTAATGTCCACTTGCTTACATTGTTATCAATATTATTTTATCAGGTTTTTTTTTAAATTTATGATGTAAAAAAGGGAAGCCACAAAAACCCTTTAGAAGAGTAATTTGAGAATCCTTATGAAATTGTTTGCTTCCTCTTTGGCATTAAGCAGAATTATGATAAATGCTGTATTTAAGATAAAGCTACAATAAGCATAAACAATTTGTAGTAATAGAATAGAATGTGTTAAATACCAAACTTCAAAAAGACGAGAACAGTTTTCTCCCATGGCTTATACATTACCTTCTTTCAATTCATCTCACACTACAAAATAAATACAATTTAAATTAGATATTAGGTAGAAAGAGTGTTAGTGATGTAATCCGGTAAAAAAAAAAAAAAAAAAGGGCAAAAAAAAAACTGGACATTTGAGAAAGATTCCAATGATTTCATGATATGTAACTTTCTTATCTTGAGGTATTTCCCTGCTGCTCAGTGTAATGCTATACTTATTTAACCCTGTGTAGAGTTTTCCACACTGCGAACAAGAAACACACAACAGCTGTGAACATACACCGACTCTTATCAGCATGTGACGTGTTCTGAATAGCTTCAGCTGTTATTGCTGTCAGAGCTACCATTCGTGTATCATTCTCATCCTCAGCATTTTTCAACACCAAGATAAAAGTAGTAACCTATGATTTCTCAAAATGTCTTTTGGAAATAAATTGCTGAATTTCAATAACACGGTTTACATTGGTCATTGAAAATCTGCGTGCACAACCAATAGCATATAAATCACTAATATTGAAGTATAGGCACATTAGCAAAGTGCTACATCTCAATATCACAACATGAAGTGTGTGTCATCATACATGACGTTTTGTTCAGCCAAACCTACTAATGACTTAACTTTTACTCATCCAAAAATTACATAGTGATGTGAACATTCCATATCATTTTTTATCTGTAAGAAAGTGAAAACTGTGAGTTTGTTATTTGGACTGAAGTACTAAAGTACACGGGAATATTTATCATAAGCTTATCAGTGTCTTTTCTTCTTACAAAAATTTTAAAACTTTTCCATTGGGTTTTTATACTGCAAGATATCCACGGTGGTATCAACATTTTTCTCTGTGCTGCATGAAACTTTCAGAAAGTACAACTAGCTGCTCTTCTACCACTCAAACCTTTCAGCTCCATCATTTTGTTACTGAAAATTGAGTATTAGCTTCATGTCACAAGAACCAAAAACAGGCAAACCTCTCTGGAGATTAGGATCATTCACAGCTGAAATGTAATTTTTTTTTTTTTTTTTTTGCTAGTGGACAAACACCTTTCTCATTAAGCCTCAGAATCAATAGCCAAAGTTAAAGTTGTTAAGGTCTCATTAATAAGATTAATTAATTAGAGTTTCATGTTAACCATCCTAGCAAATTATTCAGATTGTATTACTAATTAGTCCATAAAACATTTTCCTTTATTTTCCTAATTTTGTGAAAATTTTGATATTGACTACTACTTTTAACATTACTCTGCTCCAAATAAAAGACTGGAAAAGTAATTGATCTATATATCATGGGGAGTCACAGCCAAAGTTTCCATCCCCTCTGGATTTATTGGCATGACACAACCCATAATACTTCAATCTAAAGCTAAATTCTGTGTAGCAAGTATGATCAAGATCAACAACTAAATGAAAGTATGTCAGTGTTTTTTTCCTCAAAATTCCAGTGCACTTAAAATCCAAAGCATAGAGTTTTCTTTAAAGTCCAGAAACTTGTAACAATTTCTCATAATGAAAAACATTAGATCACTTCCATATAAGTTACAACCATCTACTCACTGTATAAACAGAAAGTTAAACTTTGCTTACTATAGGAACAAATAATCAATTACCATTAATACATATTGCTGTTGTCCAGAAGTGGATTACTGAGCTTCTTCTATGTGTGAAAAGCACATAGAATACAAGGGTGATGACCCATGAAATTAAGAATATTAATATGCTAGGGCAACACATGGTACTGACTGGAAAAGTATATGGTTTTCATGAAGTAGACTGCAATTCCTTGTTCAAACTTTTTTTTTTCAAATACAAGCTGTATTTACTAATCAGAAGGAATTCAACAGTGTTGACTTTCATCAGCATTTTATGAAGGATATTTGGCATTGTTAATGCTCTATGAAAATCACTTGGGAATAAGTCATGCTGCAAACATATTCATTATAATGGTTACATGCTAAGTAGAAGAAAAGCAAAGTATATCCCTGTGCATTGTTTATCACATAATGAAAACATTTTAGCAACAAACATGTCAAATGTTGGGGAAAATTGCCCATACCTTCTAAACAGTTGCCTCTACAGACTACCGCACCGCATCAGCAACAGGGGAGACAAAAGACAAACTAAGTTTCCACAGGATAAGAATGCTTTGCTGAGCAAAAGAATTAAAGTTAAGAATACAGCAAACAAGGAACTGGTTTTGGAAAACCACTTTAAAATTTGAATAACTTAATTGGCCAGATGTACTTAATATAGACATACACACAAGACAGCAAGCAAAAACCAATCCCTGCAACTGAACTTGTACCAAAGCCACTTCTGCCTCCCAGAAAAGGCAGCTGCCTTCTTCCCTCTTCAAGTCAAAAATCAATCTGTGACCAACTGGGAGAGTATACCTTTTCATCTTGACCTCGGATGCTTCTTTCTCATTTTATGTTCCATTCACCATGCCACTGGCTGGGAACCAGGACCTGTTCAAAGCCCGAAGTCCCCTGAAGTCTGTAAAAATCCATCCTATGAGGACTTGGGAGAAATGCCCCACACCTTTCCCTCCCTTGCCCCCAAGGCAGGGTGCATACCTAATCCAACCTCCTGCTACCCTTGCCCTGGCTGGTACTTACCTGATGCTCCGCAGGTTCTGCAGATTTCACGAGGTGTTTATCCTTGTACAAAGACCAGAGACCAATATTGGGCAGGAAAATTAAAGCCACAGTGAATAACAAAGTCATCTGCAGAAACCTCTTCTGTTTCCTCTTCATTGCAAATGGTAACGGTGGAGAAAAGTTAGAGAAGTCTCCCTGCCTGCTTCTTGTGTTTAATGCCAAAGTCCTTTCCTCTCTCCTGGGCAGCACCAGAAACTGAGGGGAAGCTACAAACTTTTGTTGCGTGCTCAGCACCAATCTGCAGGGTTCAGAGGGAGTTGGCCATCTGCAGAACAAACGCACAGTTACTTTTCTCCAGAAAACTATGACGACGGCATTATCTATTGGCTTAGAAATAAATGACTCAGCTGAGGAAATCATTAAGTCTATTGACCTCCATTAATATAAAGCAGTGGAGTAAATACGATCGTTTCATAGAATAATGATAAGTTATGAGGGAGTCAAGAGCATGCTAGAACTGTCAGTAGTAAATAGGAGGTGTTTTTCTGTCGCTGTTTGCCCACCATCCCCCGCCCTTAGAGTGGGAGGTCCGGGATGTTGAGTCGGAGATTAAGATCAAGAACTGAATGAGAAGGAGTGGTTTGGTCGAGTCAAGTGTCTGGAAGAATAGTGTCCACTTTTGACATTGGAACATCACCTTCCTTATCTTCCCCAAACAGCTCTTCCTTTGCTTGCCTTGGGGTAACCCACCTGAACTCAAGTTCAACTCCCTGTGGAGCCAGCTTGCCAGGCAGGATCCAGGGACACCATAACCAGGTCAGAACTATGTTTGAAGAAGGGCTCACAAACTCCTGGATCCTCATGTGCTGTCAGACCACTCCTCCGCGGGCAGCATCTAGGCGACCTGGGAACCTGGCGAAAGGAGGCTACAGATGTCAGCAGAGTCCAGCCAGGAAGTGCAGGCGCAAAGACGTCCCTTGTCCGTGCAGTCCAGGGAACGAGATCCTCAGAGAAGTGTGCTCTCTGCCCATCAGTCTCGTCCCCTTCCCCTGCCGACGCTCTCACGCTCCACTGTTCATGTTACCATTCTTTTCCAGCAACTGAACGAACCCAGGGAACCATCACTGGCACCTCCGGGGCAGTCAGTATTTCCGATCTCCTCTGCACGTCAAGGGACGGATGGCGGGCGGGCGGCAAATGCCAAGTGTGACCCGGCTTTAGAGGCAAGTGGGAGAGGGCGCGCGGAGGATGAGTGAGGATGGCGAGAACGCGCGTGGCGCTGGCACCCAGGCGTCCGCCTCCCGCTGGCTGTCGCCTGCTTGCTGGCGACGATACTGGTGCCTACCACGTGCGGGAGCCTAGGGGCCGGGAGGGGAGGGCGAGTCGCCAGGAAGGGGTGGCCACTGCCTCGCGGCTGCCAGATGCTATATAAACAAACCCAGAGGCTTAGGAGGGGTGGAGGAGGAAGACGCTGAAGGAGAAATCGATTGGCAGCGCTGGGACTAGGGGATCCTCTTTTTCTCGGGTAATCTTGAACCGGCAGAGAGACCGGTTCCCCCCTCGGAGCTCACCCGAAAGGCGCCAGGCCAGATATTCTGGAGTCAAAGTCGCCCAGAGCGGGTGGGCAGTGGGAGAATTCCTCCATGGTACCAGTGGGATCGCAGCGAGGCAGGCGCGGCGGCGGCAGCAGCGAGCAGAGGCAACCCAGTCTGGACCG
>CABHPR010129970.1:0-44648 GCA_902168415.1 Peromyscus melanophrys | reverse complement strand
TACATACATACATACATACATACATACATACATACATACATACATAGTAGAGGCTTCATGAAGAACTCCCTACCCTGAAGAAATCTGAATTCATCACAGTGTGTCATCAGGCTCAACCTACTTTAAACAGTTTCCTAGAATAACTGCCTCACTGTCTTTGACCTGTAGTCTCCTGAGAAATGAGGCTGCTCCCCAGAAGAAGGTATTCCTGAGCTGCATCCAGTCAACACATTGTGAAATATCACAGAAAGGTACACAGCTCCTTCAGTGCTGGGACTTCTCCATTTCTTGCTGCCTTAGTATGGCCTTAGAAGATGTATTCTAGACCCAAAGATAACAGCATCTCATTGTTTAGCAAGTGGCCAGTTTTTCTTCTGTTTTAAAGTCTAAGTTTCACTAGGACAACCTTCTAGCATCCCAGAATACTAGCCTTGTTAGGACATGACCTTGGGCAAGTCACTATTCTCTCTGAACCTAACTCTTTAAACACAATGTTTAGACTAGAGTCCCTAAAATATAAATAACAACCTTTAGACCAAGAAGACCTGGCTTCGAACTGTTACCCTGTGGCTGATGACCTTAACCTCATCTAAGCCTCAGTTTCTCTTCTATGAAGCAGGATTGTTAAAAGCACCTACCTAAAATTAAGTGAAATAAGTTATATAAAGGATTGGACACCATGCTTGGTTTATAGTATTGTGTGTCACTCATGAGTGGGCACCTGTATGTGGCATCCAGAGGACAAGTGTCCTCCTTTTTGTTTTTTAAAGAGAGGATCTCTAATTGTCTTGGAACTTGCCAAGTAGGCTAGACGGGTTTTTTGTTTGTTTGTTTGTTTGTTTTGTTGATTTTGTTTTTTGAGTTATGGAGAATCAAACTCAGATGCTCAGATGAAGGAGCTAACTCCCCAGACTTATAAGTATTTAATAATAGAAAGTTGCTGCAGTGTGAAGACTATCATTATCATTATTGTTGTTATGCTAAAATGGCTTGGATTTCAAAAAAGCAAAGCACTACCCTCCTGTTCTTTGTGTAAATTAAGATTAGTCTCTGAAGGGTATGCTTGGAATAATGTCTCCCAGGAGTTACACAGCACTGAGAGGGAGGGAGGGAGGGAGGGAGGGAGGGAGGGAGAGAGAGAGAGAGAGAGACAGAGAGAGACAGAGAGAGACAGAGAGAGACAGAGAGAGACAGAGAGACAGAGAGAGAGAGTTTGCAGCAGGCACTCCTGCCCTCGGTGTCCTTCCTTGCGAGTCAGCTTGCCCTGCGTGGCCCAGGCCCATGCTGCAGCTACTGCACTCTGGGCTTATCCTGGCCAGGCAGCCAGGAGGGAGAGGAAACTAGAATAAACATGTTTTGCAAGAGCAGAGCTAGTCCAAGTGAAGGCAATTCTAAATAAGGACAATGCGGTCTTCCAGAGCCAGTGCCTTGGTCTGTAGGCAGCTTCCTCCATGGGCGGGCTTGCCATGTTTTCACAGACAGACTGATAAGCTCAAAGTGCCTGAACCAGGCTGGCGAGAAGCTCAGGAGAGGCCTGTGTCCAGCATATAAGCTCATCAGAGAGAGGCCAGAGGGCGGTGGTCCCAGGGCAGTGAATCCAGCCAGGCTTTCGATACCAGAAACTGTGACCTAGGGCATCTATCAAAAAGAAGGAAAGGGGAGTAAAATGTTGCTAGGTTCCCTTGAGAACTGACAAGAATGTAGAAAGTTTATCAACAATGACAAGATCTGCAAAGCTCCACTAAGAACTAAGCTTTAGTCTCAGCTCCTTCACAGGCTGTGTGGCCCTGGGCAAGTCACCTTACTTTTCTGAAGCTCAGTTTCCTACTTTGTGTGTTTCCTACTGGTCCTGGATTCTAATGACCTCAGGGTACAGAGACTGGTCTGCTAGTTTTCTGTGGCTACCATAATCAGAGTCCATAGCTTGGTGGTCTAACACAAAAGAATTCCTTTCACTCACAGCTTCAGAGAGCTTCATAGCCTAGTAAGAGTCTTCCTAGAGACTACAGAGGAGAACAGGAGAACCTATACATTGCCTGTTGCACGCCTTATAGCTGCCAGCATTCCTGTGTTCCGTCTCATTGCCTCCTCTTCTGGGTGTGAGCCAGTCTCCCTCTGCCTTCCTCTCAGGACATCTGTGAAGTAATCTGAACTATCTCTCCATTGAGAGTATTGTGTCTACAGAGTCCTTGCTTTGTATAGGTAATGTTTACAGACTCCAGTGATTACGACCCAGCATCTTGACATTCCACTTCTCAGCCTACTATAAACATCTCTTTGACTATTAAAAATGTGGAGAGTTTCAGAAGGATCTCATCATTTAAAAATATCCTATGATTTAAGTGGAGAATCAGTGACTGTTGAGGCATGTCACAAATAACGTTAGAGTTCTTCATGTTTTTTGTGAGAACCCCATCTTAATACCTCTTTACCACAAGTGAACTGGCAGAAGCACTCAGCTTTGTAAGTGGAGGAATGGATTCCTGGAAGAATTTTTGAATTTCATTCTGAGGGTAGCACAGTGGCTGTGTGCATATACCAAGTGGACCTTAACCAACTCTGAGGTCCTGAGCAAGTTACTCAGCCTGTCTGGCAGGTTTCATTCTCCTCACAGATAAAGTGAAAATAATTGTATGATCTACTACTTAAGAATTTCAAAGGAATAAATGATCTATATAAAGGAAATTGTACAGTTCCTAGTAAGTGATAAAGATTAGTGACTGTTAATGTTAAATGGTTTTCAAGTGTTTAACATACTGTTTGTCTATCTCAAGAATCAGACTAATTTAAGCATAAGGAGGGAGGGATGGTACAAACTACTGAGGATTTTGTGAGTTCAAGTCAGTGTGTGTCATGGCTGTGCCTTGATGGTCAGATAGAGTTGGGACAATACTGGCAACTGACATAATAGTATGTTCATCAGAAACACCAAAATCTGGACACCAAAGCCCAAGGGGTCAGAGGGCCTTAGAATTGGCAGGAGCTAGACAAGAAGAAAGAGCTACAGAGAAAACAGCTGCTCTAGCTGGCTTTTAAGCCCTTTACTTTGAAGGACTTGCTTCTAAGTATATTAGACAAAATAGACTCATGCACAATGACTTTAAGATGGACCATGAAGAGTCTGAAGATATGGCTCAGTGTTTAAGGGTACTTACTTCATGCTCTTCTAGAGGACCTGAGAAATCTGTTCCCAGCACCTCCTCAGGCAGCTCACAACTGCCTGTAACCCCAGATCCAAAGGATCTGATATTTGTTTTCTGGCATCTGCAGATACACACACACACACACACACACACACACACACACACACACACACACACAAGAAAAACAATCTTTAAAAAGACAGACTATAACAATGTGTAGTTTTTGAAATGCTGAGACAGAGAAGGAAGAGAAAGGAACAACTGTTGCTAAGGACAAAAGAAGGCAAGGAGGTTGGGCCAGGGCTCCAAGGAAATTGAGTCTGCATTTCAGTGGGTTCTGTAACCTGGAGCCCACTCACAGCACACAGCACGCTTTGAAGAATCTTCATAAAAGATTTCGAGATTATCTGGCTTAGACCTTCATCTTCAGTGACCTGCCATTTCCAAGTCAGAGATAAGACTGTAGAGACCCAAAGAAAACATTGGAAATACTGCAGAAGAAAAATGACAGCATTAAATCCTTCTGCTCTTCATTCCCTGTGGTTGTAGACAAGCTATATAAGGAGCATATATAAAATAGTAAGTGCTAGATCCTTGTATTAGTCAAAAGTATGATCCTAGAGTAAGAGAGATTCAACTGGCTTAACAAATAAAAATATATTTTATGTCATATAAAAGCCTAGAGACACTGATATAGATTAGTAATTCTCATAACATTATTCAAATAACCCAAAGTGGAGTTTAGTCCAAATGTCTAATCAACAGAGAAGCAGACAATGAAATGCCTTATATCCATAGCATGGAATAATACTTAGCCATGATATCAAGAACATGCTAAGTAAAAGAAACTGGTGCAAATGATCACATACTCACCACTTAATTTATAATAAATGTACCTAATAGACCACTGCATCAAAACAGAAAGTAAATTGGAGCTTGTCAGTGACCAGGGAGTTGGGAATGGAGAGTGGGTGATAGTGCTGTCTTTGGGAGTGATTAAATGTCTTGGAAACACAGGGAGTATTTATGGCCGGCATACAGTATCACTGGGTTACATATTTTAAACATCTAATGCTTATTTTAAGAAAATGGAACCTAAGAAATACAGAGGTGGGAAGTTCAGAACCTGCAGGAAGCTTTCTGGAAACTCTAGGCATCCGTTTGCCTTTTATCTTATGATTCCAACATCTACAGCTTTTAACATCTACCTTACATTCTCAAGTGCTGCTCAAACTCCAGTGACAGCAACTGCATTTCAGCCATCAGAAAGGAAAACAGAACAGGGAATGAGGGAAAGACCCTAAGAAAGTGGTGTATTGACTAAGATTTGATGGTGTGCAGGAATGAGCCACAGTAGAAATTGGGGAGGCCAAGCTTTCCAGAGGACTCAGAGGGTACAAGTCTCAGGTCTGAGAGTTGAGAGTAGAGAGGAACAGGGAGAAGCAGGAGGAGGGGGTCCCCTGGGAGTGAGCATGCAGGCATATTGGCCTTCCCCGCCTGCCTCTGAAATGTAGACTTTTCACTCTTTTTTCCCCACTCCACATTCCTAACCCTTGAGGACACAGATTCACTAAAATTACCAAACAAGAGTAGCATCTAGAGTTGGCCTCTGTGTGCCTAAAAGCATACATTTTATCTTTTAGCTGAGGACTGTTAAAGTTATTTACCTCTTACAGGCTGCTGCCTGGGATGCCATGACTCCAGGGCTCCCTCCCACCTCTGGGCTGCATGTTTTACTACTGCCTGTCCAGGGGGTCCTCTCCATTTTTCTCCTCTTCTAATGACTTCATTTCTGTGCCAGTGAAAGCCAAGGTGCAGACTTATGGCCAGGGCTAGGGGCTCTGCTGGGTACTGGCTATTTGTCTCCTTATTCCCTGAAAGGTTTGGTAGTGTTTGGTACATGAGTGAGGAGGCTGATGGCATAGGTCATTCATGCCCATCCCTTCTCTGTTTGGTCTTTGGCAGGAGCTGGGTTTTATATGCCAAGGAGCACAGCTGGGACCAGCCTCCCTTGGCTAAGCCTCCTGTGCCTGAAGAGAGAAAGCAAGGACCTGCAGAGTCTAGCTGGGGCTCTGGACAAGTTGCTGTGCCTTGATGCTATGATGTGGTTATGGTGGAGAAAGCAGAGCTAGAGACCTTAGTCTGAATAGATGACACAGATTTCTCAAGAGCAGATCATGAAGTCTCATACACCTTGAGCAAGTCAGTGGTAGGAGGTGAGAATACTAAATGTCTTCTGGAACTAATCTCTGGGTTGTAGAGCTCTGGCCAGGAAGCTTAAGGATAGAGCATCAGAGATTAACATGTAAAAATCAAAAGGGTGACATTTTTTAGCATTGCCTGATGTAGAAGAGTGTTCTGAATCTGAGAATCTTTGCTGCTGATAAAGTCTACCCAGGCACTCAGCCTTAAATGCACTACATGCTCTTGGCATTGCCCTAATACCACAGGAAATATGCTTTTACGTTTCAAAGGTAAGAAACAGAGACACTGAGAGGTGGTAGAGTTTGCCCAAAGCCACCAGATATGAAGAGACAGTCAACACAAAGACCTCTTTGTGCATGGACTTAGTGCACATGCTCTTAGTTAACATATTTCATAGTCGATATTCTTTCCTTATGGACTTTACTAGCTGGCTTCCCTTGTTCAGACAGACATGGGATCATTATTCATAGCATGGGAAGATACTTGAACAAAATTGCCAAAGTCCCTCTTGATAGACCATGTAACCCAACTGCCAAGCATTAGGTTGGCAACTGATGGAAGTCCAGGGAGGTAGGACCTTCTGTCTTGTTTTATCATATAGTGGCATACAAGACTCCTGATACAGAGTAGGTTGTTTCCATTCATCCCCAGAAAGCCACTCTCCACCCTTCAAAAGTGAAAGTCAAACTTCATAGACCACATTGACCCTCAATGGGAAGCATCTGCAAGAGACCTGGGAACAGAGGAGAGAGGCTAGCCCTCCCTTGCCCCTAGGAACCAAAGCTTTTATGGGATTCCTCCACTTAACACTTTATCTCCTATCAGGTAGCCCCATGCCAAGGCCTAGCAAGGTTCTGCTCTCTCTAGGTGCTATCCCCAGCACCCATTGCTTCAACATCCTATATAGGTTTCCCTTGACTCCATTCATACCTTTGCTAACAGCCCATTCAGTAGTCTCTGCCCCATAACCCTGCTTGAGTGACCCCTCTGTTTCCTAGTAGGACCCAGAACACTAGTTATTATAGCTTTGCATCTTTACTATTGAGTTTCTCAAACTATGTCTGCATAAGGAAGCGCTCTTGATGTAAAACCCATTTTGAGGGTCGTGGAACTCTGCCTGCTCAGCATCTGACCTGTAGAATATTCCTTTACACAGTATGAATATATGCCACTGTGATTGATTTAATAAAGAAGCTGACTGGCCTATAGCTGGACAGGATAAGGTTAGGTGGGAGAATCAAACTAAGGACACTGGGAAGAAGAAGGGCAGAGTCAAAGGAGTCACCATCCAGTCACAGAGGGAGCAGAAGATGAACATACCATGCTAATGAAGTTACCACCATGTGGAAGAGGGTAGATAAGAAATATGGGTTAATTTAAAATGGAAGAGCTAGTTAATAATAAGCCTGGGTTATGAGCCGAGTATTTACAATTAATAATAAGTCTTTGTGTGGCTACTTGGGAAAAGGCTAGCAGGAGAAACTGATTGGAGGTCTAGACAAAAATCTCCGTCTAAACTGACCCCATAGTATTCCTCTCCCCTGTGTTCCTTCATTCTCCCAGGAAATCAGAGAGATGGAGGACATGTGTTATAAAGCCCACTGTCTAGTCCAACACCCACCCCCCACCCCCAGCTGCAAATGAGGGGGGAAAGGCAATTAGAAAAAGTTTCAACCTGTCTTTTGTTGGCCTACATGGCCTGATTTATGCCTTATGCCTTCACTGACTGTTTGTCTTAATATCTTCCAAAGTGTAAAGTCCCATAAATCTTCTTGGAAGCAATGACTGGATTGCCAGCCCATGTTATACATACACATAGAAATGTCATTAAGGCAACAAACAGCCCCCCCTGGCCCTGGCAAAGGCCTTTTCTGCCAGGCTCAAGTTACCTCAAATCAATATTTGAACAAGGACAAAAGCACATGTTTTCAAAACCAAATTAGTGGTGTCTAATACCATGTCTGGAGGTGTGGTTGCAGCAGGCACATTCTAGCTCACCCTGGAGACTGTGAGGTTGGGCCAGCAGGGCCTGCCTTTACAACCTTACAGGGTCACCATCCTGTATATGAATGTCACCCAAAGTGACACTGAGATTCGGGAGAAACAGGAAATTTTACAAGGCCAGAAATAATATTTGAGTTTAAATACAGGAAGCAAGGTTTGTTCCTTCATGCATGTCTTAAACATTTATTCAGGATCTGTACCAGGATCTCCCTTAAGATCTGGAAGTCCAAAGAGAGCAGAGCCATGAGGCTTGGCTCTGGGGAACTCACAGCACATTGTGGTAGACAACAGGTAACTCCCACACTGCTGTGAGATACCCCAGGTGAGAGCAGAAGTTTTGCTCTCTCCCTGCAGGGAAAGGCTACCCAGGCCCACCGGGCACCCCTCTGTGAAGGCTTCCAAAGTCACATATGCTCACCTGCTTGGCTTTCTGGGGTGAATCACAGGAATAAGGTTTGTCCAGCATGACCTCCTCTGGGTGGGGGCTCTCTTTCCAGAACCTGTCTACTCACTGTCGTTCCACCACGGCTGCCCCCCACTATCTGCTTTTATTGAGGTGGCCATGAGAATGAACTCTGTGGTCCAAGAGTCTTGCACAACCCTGTCCCAAGTTCTTATTCTTATTCTCTGCAGGCTGACCAGTTGTGAATCTCTGTATTAAATGCCACCAACTTCAAAAAGAAGCTGCTCTGGTGCAGCTTGATAGATTCACTGTCCATTTAGTAGAACAACAGTAGTAGGCTCATCCCCAGGTCTTATGACCTAGCTAGTGATCCAGGTAGACCTGAATGACAAACATGGCCCAGAAGCTTGAGATGACCCATCTTAGTTAGGAACTTGTAACACAGTCAGGAACCACATAACAATGCCTCACTTGATGGTGGCCTGTGTAGGCTGGCAATGTCACAAAACATAACAGAGATGAAAAATTCTTCTCACCTGGGGACACCCCTATCCTGGCCTTGCAGTACAATTCATTATTCATAAGGTTTTTGGTCATGCTGTTTTAAGCAAACTGAATGGCAATGGCATCAAAGTGTTAATACCCACACTTATCCATGGGAGGAAGCCTTGGCTAGATCACTGAGGGTTGTATATACTGGGTATTCCTGGGTTAGGTCAGACAGATCTGCATACACTGGACTAGGAACCTGTATTTTACTTAGGAAATGATCATGTGTTACTTAAGGCTTTAAATGTCTCAGATGTATGAATTAGGATGACTAGTCATCTTCACTTTCCTAGTGCCAAGAAGAGTGGGTGCTTCATTAACACTTGCTGCTCACTCTGGTTGTGTCACCTATTTCAAGAACTTCAGGATCCTAAAGGCCAGACCACTCAGAGATGGGGAGCAACCACTCTCCTAGTGGAGCTAAAACTACAGGTGGTACTAGCAATTAACTCCACCCAAAATGATACTAATTGGCATTCTTCCCCTCAGTTCTCACCACATGCTTATCGGGACAATATGCACATCACAGATCTGATTCCCCTTCTCTTTTCATCTGCTGGAAAAAAGTTGCAATCTCCGTCTACATGTCATCTACACCATCCCCTTCCTCAACATCAGGCTATTCTTGCCAGGCATCAGGCCTCTATGAGTTATGGTTCTCCAGATAAAAATAATTCACAGAAGAGATAGAAGGACAGACTGTAGCAGGAATCTTAAAGAGTTTTATTAATAAAACAAACCTGAGCCAGGTATTGGGGTGAACACTGGAAGGTCAGAGAGACAGAATAAGCCACAGCTACCTTCTCCTTGCCGGATCCTCAGCTGGAGGCCTCTAAGTCCTCATCCAGAATGGGTCTCAGCTGAACTGCTGCTAGAAGCCTGAAAGCTTAACCAGCCACATGCTTCTCCAGGCCAAATGCCCTCCAGGCCAAATGCTTCTAGTTTCTGGTCTTCACGCCTTATATACCTTTCTGCTTTCTACCACTACTCCCTGGGATTAAAGGCGTTGTCACCATGCCTGGCCATTTCCAATGTGGCCTTGAACTCACAGAGATCCAGAGGGATTTCTGTCTCTGGAATGCTAGGATTAAGGGTGTGTGCTACCACTGCCTAACCTCTGTTTAATATTGTGGCTGTTCTGTCTCTGACCCCAGATAAGTTTATTAAGGTACACAATATTTTGGGGAACACAATACCACCACATTTCCCCTCTTTTGTCTAAAATTAAAAAAGCTTATAACTAATACAAGAAAAACTATCCAATAAGTATATACAAAACATATAGTCAAGATTACATTAACGATGTCTAGTCTGTAGCTAGAGTTTTCCTGCCTGACCCACAGTCAGGACAAATCTCTCTCACCCACCAGTCCCACAGCCTCTCAGACCCAACCAAGTAAACACAGAGACTTATATTGCTTACAAACTGTATGGCCGTGGCAGGCTTCTTGCTAACTGTCCTTATATCTTAAATTAATCCATTTCTATAAATCTATACCTTGCCACATGGCTTGTGGCTTACCGGCATCTTCACATGCTGTTTGTCATGGTGGCGGCTGGCAGTGTCTCCTCAGCCTTCCACTTCCCAGAATTCTCTCCTCCTTGTCCCGCCTATACTTCTTCCTGCCTGACCACTGGCCAATCAGTGTTTTATTTTTTGTCCAATAAGCAACATGTTTGACATACAGACCATCCCACAGCACTTGAGTCCATTAACATTTGACAGATTCAGACAAAAAACTCCATTAATATATAACCAATGTCCAGTCCAGTAATAGTTGACAAATTCGGACAAAAATTTTTCATTACTTATCCTATTTAAAACAAGTAGTTCCTTTTTAAAAGTAGATTCCATAATCTCCCTTTTTATCTTATCATATCCATATTCTCTCTTTTTTCTTTTCATAATACATTCAGTAGTCTACCTTTTGTCATTTTTATATCTTCTCCTTTTTCTCCAGTGTAGATTCAGTGATCTACCTATTTATCCTATTATTTCTTTATCTTTTTTCTCAGAGTAGATTCAATGATCTATCTCATATCTATTTTCTCTTTTTCTTTTTTCTTTCTAGGGGTGAAGATATCTATAGGGAATCTTGAAAAGAAAATTTTTGGGTTAATTGTCAAGTCCTGTATCATTTGTCCAGTCTTTGCATAATAGGAAATTTCAGGGCTTGTCACAAGTCCTTGTTCAAGTAGTTGTCAGGCTGGATCATCTCAGCTAGTCATCTCAAAAGTCATAAACACTTTGTAGTCCAAAGTTGATCTTTCCTTGGTGTTAATCAGCTTAATGGTTTTATCATAGTCCATGTAGAATCATCATTGGGGAATCCTGTCATCTTTTTGAAGATTTCAAAGTCACTGTTAGGCATGGTCATGGTTCACGGCAGACTTTTTTTTTTTTTTTTTGTGCCTCCTTTGTGGTTTGGAGTAATCACAGTCTGATAAATGTCTGTCTCTCGGAACCAGGAATGTTCTTCCCTGGAAGAGAATATCTTCACAGCAATTTCTCCCCACCATTTGTCTTGCCAAACTTTTCCAAACTGACCTTTGCCGATGCTTTCTTGTAACACGATGGTCCTGGCAATTCTTCTCTGAACAAGCAGTAGTAAATCCTTTGTCCCAGGTAGCAGCATCATTGCAGTCACCAACACGATGAGAAGGAGCCGGCAACTCGGAGCAGTAGCCGCTGCCTCCATGGTCCCACTGCCACCGTTTGTAGCCAGGTCCTTACCGAAGCTTCTCCTTAGCAAGCCTCCTAGGCCGGCCTCAAACTTGGGATCCTCCTGCCTCTGCCTCCTTCAGCAAATCCTACTGGCGTGCGCCACCACAACCGGCCGAGCGTAGCTTGGGTCTTTTCAAGAATTCGTACCACTAATGTTGGGCGCCAGATGTAGCAGGAATCTTAGAGTCTTATTAATAAAACAAACCTGAGCCAGGTATTGGGGTGAACACTGGAAGGTCAGAGAGACAGAATAAGCCACAGCTACCTTCAACAGACAGACTGCTATATAGATGACTAGGTGATGATGATGATGATGATGATGATGATGCGTGTGTGTATGTGTAAACATATGAACAAATGTGTGTAAAGAGAGTCACCCCACAGCCCAAGCTCAAATGCTTAGAAGGCTGAATGGCTCTACAGCCTGCTGTCTTTATGGTAGCTGGTGTTTGTTAGATTTGGATGCATGGCAGCCACAGAGACAATGACATACATTCAGGTCCACATCTGAATGTCTGAAACTAGAGAGACAGAAGGCAGAAGACCAATATTCAAGCCTATGCAGCCCATGAGACAGAAAGTCCAATCTTCTACTTCCTTGCTCTATGCAAGTTTTTGATTGATTAGATGTTGGCCTCCCATACTGAAAAGAGTCATCTATATTTTTCAGTCCACTAATCCTGACTCTGTTCTCTACTGTAGATACCTAGAAATAGCACTTGGACAGCTTTCTGAGCAACCCATGCACAGTTAATTCGCCATACAAAACTAGCCATCCTAGGTAGCTTCTAAATCAGCCCCCAGTGAGCCCTTGCGCAACCCATTAGGACTGACACAAAGTGCCACACATGGGACCACATGGTTGAACACAAGAAGAGCATGTAGGAGGGACTAACAGGTTGGCTACTCCTGTAGTCTTTGAGGGGTTGTCTGTCTCCTTCTTTGATTTATTGATTGTTATCTTAATGTTTACATGGCATTCTCTTTGCACTCATGTCTGTCTTCCACCTTGCAGTTTTCATAAGCCCATAAGTTATATTGGATTAAGATTTATCATATCAACCTTACGTTAACTTGATTACTGCTGAAGAGGCCCTGTCTACATTTAAAATCTCGTTCTAAGGCACTAAGGTTCAAGACTCCAGCATGTGAATTTGCAAGGTAGGACACACAGATCAAGCTGTAACATTCCTCTAGTGTTTATGGCCTCATATGAGCCTTTTCCCTTGAGTGTGGCCTGGACCAAAATGCTTATTTCCAAATAATAGAAGGTGATTTTTACAATAGTGAGATACCACTAATAGCATTGGTAACTAAAGAGTGTGATTTGTACTTTTTCTCTCTGTATATCTCTGTCTCTCTGTCTCTGTCTCTGTCTCTCTCTCATACACACACACACACACACACACACACACACACACACACACACACTCGAGTGGGCACATGATTCAGATGAGTATATGCAGAAATCATAGGGGGAAAATGACATTGAAACTGTAGTAATAGGAAAATTGTATTTAGAATTAAGAATTAAATTCAAAAGGAACAGAAATTTATATTGAGGAAGAAAAAAATAAAATGAAAAAAGTATAGTGTTGTTTTCATTAGAGTTTCTATTGCTGTGATAAATCACTGGCCAAAAGCAATTTGGGGAGGGAAGGGTTTACTTGGGTTATATTTCAGCATCATAGTCCATCATCAAAGGAAGTCAGGGCAGAAACTTGGAGGTAGGAACTGAAGCAGAGGCCATGGAAGAGTGCTGCTTACTAGGTTGCTCTTTGTGTCTTGCTCAGTTTGATTTTTTCTTTCCTTTTTTTTTTTTTAAAAAAAATAAGATTTATTTATTTTTATTTTGTGTGTGTCTGTTTTGTCTGCATTTGTGTATGTGTACATGCATGCACACATGTGTATTTATGTATGAATGCCTGGTGCCTTCATAGTCAGAAGAGGGAGTCAGATTCCCTGGAAATAGAGTTATAGCTAGTTGTGAGCCACCATGTGAGTGCTAGGAACCAAACCCATACCCACTACAAGAGCAGCAAGTACTCTTAACCACTGAGCCACCTCTCCAGCTCTGTTTTCTTTCTTAAACACTCCAGGACCAATCACCCAGGGATACTGGGCTTTCTACATCAGTCATTAAATAAGAAAATGTCACCCAGGCTTGCCAGTTTTATGGAGGCAATTTTTCTACTGAGATTTTTCTCTTCTCAGATGACCCAGGCCTGTGTCAAGTCGATAACAAACAAACAGGACGAATGTCTAAGGCCATTTTTTGTTTTACCATAGCAAAATACTTGAATGTGGACACTTCATAAGGAAAAAAATGTATTTGGGGGCTTCTGTTTTGGTAGTTTGAAAGCATCGTACCGTCACTAGTCTCTGGTAAGGACTTCATAGCAGAAATGTATATGACAGCAAAGAGGGCACATGGTGAAGGAGTCCAGGGAGGGGTAGTCTTACTGTGTTATAACAATTCACTTTTGGCATGCCCAGCACACCAAGATGGGCATGAATCCCTTATGGAGATGATGCCCAACAGTAACCTTAGTTAGGGTTACTATTGCTGTGAAGAGACATCATGACCACAGCAAATCTTATAAAACTTTTTAATTTAATATTTAACTGGTGTGACTTTCTTACACTTTCAGAGGTTCAATCATCATGATGGGGAGCATGGCAGCCTGCCGGCAGATGTGGTCCTAAAGTAGCTGAGAATCCTGCATCTTGCAGGCAACAGGAAGTCAACTGACTCACTGGGTGATATCCTGAGCATAGGAAACCTCAAAGCCCACTCCCACAGTGACACACTTCCTCCAACAAGGCCTTACCCACTCCAACAAAGCCACACCTCCTAGTTCAACTCCCACAAGGTACCAAGTTTTCTCCCTTGCAGTCTCCACACCTTCAGTATTGCTACATTTGATAATTAAACCTCAGCATAAGTTTTGCTGGGGACAAACTAAACTTAAAGCAGTGCAAATAGCAGCAACAGTATTCTCCCTCCTTCCTGGACTCCTATAATTTCTCTTGTTATCCAATTTCTAACAAGAGAAAAGGCTTGTCCTTCTTATTCAGCCTTCCTAAATGCTCCCTCAGTGATTCTGTCCTCCACAACCCAGACCATGCAATATACGAGACTTGGGAAGACAAGGAGGAGCCCAGTTCTTAAACAAGTCCTTTCTTGGAGGAGAGGTACCAGGAAATCAGACGCTTAAAAACACGTAACAGGAGGTTCAACAAAGCAGGTGGAATTGTGAGACAATACATGGTTATGGTGACCATGAATCATAGTCTAGAAGAAAAACACATTATCATGGAACAGATTCTTAATAGCACTTGGTTGATCAAATAATATTGATTCTGAGAATTCATTAACAAGAACAGGATAGAGCTAACAAGTGGTTAAGCCTGGAGATACAAAACTTAGCATCAGGAAATAGGAAGCTATGTAGGTTAGTGGTTAGCATTAGGCAGGACTTTACAAATAATGGAGTATCAGTAAACATTTGAGCTCAGGGTTCCAAGGTTCAAGACAGTGGCCATACCTAGGGAACAAGGAGAAGTATGATCAGTACTGTGGGATCTAGGTCAGGCCCAGTTTTGGAGTATATCATTTATTTACTACCCCACTCATCCTATCTGCCCTTCGTTTATCCATCTAATATTCTTTAATATATTAAAGTTCAAATAAAAGATTTATTGTGTCCCTTAAATTCTTGACCAGAGTCTTAACCATTAAGGTGATGGTATTAGAATATAGGTCTTTAGATGAAGGGCAGTCCCCTTACAAAAGAGTTCTGAGGAAACTTGTTCGCCATTTTCAACACACAAAGACACAAATGTCACAAAGGAGGAAATGGGCCCTCAAAAGATACCAATATGACCTTATATTACCTAGGCCTAAGAACTGAGAACAGAAATTTTCTGTTGTCTATAAATTACTTAACATATTTTGTTAGACTCACAAACAGAGAAAGATGGTATTTCATTCCCTCTTTCTTTTTTCTCCTGTTGCAAATCCTTTGCATATGAGGGATTATTAGAAAGTCAGAGTAAACAAACAAGCTTATCAGCACACAAAAAATATCTGTAAGGATCGCTAAGAAAGCTGGTTGTTGGGCAGAGAGCTGGAGATGGAGCTTTTTGATGCTCCACCGGGGAGAATCAGAAGGTGCTGCAGTCTTATAGATCAATGCTGCTACTTTTGATTGAAGTGAAAATTCTGGGCATGGAAAGAAAAGTAACTGAGTAAGAAGTGGATGAAGAGAAAGAAAAGGAGATGTGGAAGAGGAAGAAAACCCCCAAGATGTCTGTACAAATTGAACTCAGAGGTGGGAGACCGAGAAGTAGGGCAGTAAATGTGACACACCATCTCTAAGTGATCAGAAGGCATGTCACTGTGATGATGATATATGTGTGCACAAGCTCTTCAGATATTTTGTTCATCATGACGGCCAATCTTTGCTTGGACCTGGGGATGCTTTTATTGGTTACGATGCGTTCCCTGGGTCTGTGTCATTCACAGCCTAAGGGTGGTCAAATAGAGAAGTACAATGTCAAATATTCATGTTGCTAAGCTGAGTACCTTACCTAGACTTGAACTTTCAGGAAGACTTCTCATAGAAGATGTGAGGCCGGAGCTAGAATTATCCAGACAGTGAAGAGGTAACAAGAGAAAAGCAACAACAAGAAAGCTCAGCTTCTGCAATAAGCCAGGGGCATGTGACACTTGGGGCAGTTCCATGTCCTTCAATCTATGAGTGGGAAGGAAAGAGGTACTGATGCAAGACTTGGGTCATGAATGACCTTGTTTGCAGGCTAAGCACTGACACTTTATTCTTAATGCTATTGGATCTATTTAAAGACTATCCTATAGAACTGTGATCTTAAGTCACTGGCATGGAACTACTGGAATATTTTCAATGGTTCCAAGCTCTCAGTCCTAGGCTCTAATGTCTGGCCTGAAATTCATGAAACCACTGGCTTCTTGCTTTGCTTTGGGATCAGGGACTGACTCCTCTGGCTCATAAGATGGGCTCATTTTATGATGTTAAGCCACTGGGTGGATCTTTTATAGGTGATTCCTTCCAGAAATGAGCTGTACACCCATGATGTCAGAGGGTGGGGTATGGGGAATGGAGTAGGGTGTAACAGCTGCTATCACAGTCTCTTCCCTCCTAAGAAAATGCAAAGCTCTGCCCAGCTTTTGAGCAAGGGATACTTTGACTTCTGGAGAAATTCAGCCTTTCATAAAAATGACAATTATCCCCAGAGACTGAGGATTGTGAAAAGACCTCAAACAATCTACATGAGCTTACTTAGACAAGCTGGGAAAGGTTGAACAAGTTCATTAGTCCTTGGGCCCTAATTCCCTTTACTATAAGAGAGGTGATGATGAATCTCTCACAGGCTATCAGAATATCAGAGGGAAAAACTGTAAATCTTTAGGGATATATATTAGTTCTGTCTCCAAAGAATTTTTCTTATGGGCTTTCATTCTCTTACTAGGAATCTAGAGCTAGCCTGGTTCAACTTTTCTATCTCAATATTATAACTTTAAAGTATTATGTAAAGCCATAAATATCATTAACAAAACAAATTGATCCATTTTCTCATTTAGTATAATCAAGTATACTAAGTTGGGCACGGTGGATTTATTCATTTGGAATGCAAAGAGTTTCCACCTCATGCTGTGCCTTTGACCAAGTTACTTTTTAATAAAATTCTGGAACAAGCAAATAAATGAATGGATTTCAGCAAGTCAGGCTTATGAGAACAGGATACTGGCCACCAAAGGGCATCTCTTCTGATTTACATATAAAAGTTCTGTGAGTTTCCGTGTCAACCTGTAACATAGCTACAAAAAAAATCTTCCACAGGAAAAGAGTTAAAAAGTTCATGCTTCAAGAATGAATCAAGAAATATTCCAAGAATGTTTGAGAGAAATATGGCATGCCCCAGAGGACCCCCAGGGAGAAGACAGGAACAGCTGCAGTCACCACATGCTGAGTCCAGTGAGGTGTCGAGTCCAGAGAGTAGTTTTTGCCTACAGCCACAAATCTGAAGGTATACTAGTGTGGCAAGCGACATAGACTTCTCTTGGTACCAAGAGCCCATCTGGGATGATGGTATGACCTTGAATGGCTTTAAACTAAAAAAAAAAAAATTATCTCAAATTTCATCTGCACTTCAAATTTAAATCTTGATGGAATTGAAAATCCATTAGTTGTCCTTCTTCTCACAGCTATCCCATTGTCTTGCTCCTTTGCAAAATTTTCCCCATTTGGGTGATCATTAGACACCTGGCTTCTGGAAGAATGAGATCTTCACTCCTAAACCGGGTATCTATGGGGCAGCACAATATCCACCACAGTTGCTTTCCAGAATCACAGGCTTTAGCTACCAAGTTCAACACAACTGGAATGAGCTCATGTAAGATTCCAGTTTTCTTTTGTTCCCATGAGAAGATGAAGACAGGTAGGAAAGATTAGTCCCTGATGCTGTAGTTGGTCCCTTGGGCAGTCATCTTTTTCATCTCCCTACCAATTTTATGAATTCTTCACTTTCTAGCATATAGTTATATAAAGCAGGCTAGTCTAGACCTTCATCCATGAGAAGGTATGGATATCATATCTGTTTAATATCAAGCCTAGATGACACGGGGTACCAAAAGATAGCACAGTGAATACCTTGCAGGTCAAACCTACTCCTTCAGGTACTGGTTGTATAGAAGATACCCCATCTCTAGTTAAGTGTTTGACTAAAGTACTGGTTTCTATCTTTCCCTGCTTCCCTTTGAACTCAAATTCCCAAGGTGACCAGAAGATAGTGATAGCTGAACTTTGAATAGGACACTTAGAGTATGTCTGATGGAAGATTTCCTCCTTTGAGAGATCTAATTCCAAATATGTTGAGTCTAAAATAGTGTAGACAAGAGGCACAAATCCCCCAACTGGGTATTAGAAGTGATAGTAAATAAGAACAACCTCTGCTCCTTTGTTCCCAAACCAACAGATCCTACATATCAGAATATAACACCAAATCATGGTCATTGATTTAGCATGTTTATGGCATTCTGGGAGATCATGGCTATCTTTACAAGGTCACACCTCAAACCTGGTGCTTCAGATGATTCTTCAAGTGGCCATTCTATCACTCTGTCACAGTGGCAGAACCAAGTCATACAATATACAATAGGATCCATGAACCCAATCAAAAATCACCAGCTTCCCTTCTTTACTATGAAATGAGCTTTTTGACATAATACTGTATCATTAAGAATGTCTATTGATGATTTATTTGATAATCCTTGAATACTAGTTCTAGAGAAAGGCCTATAAGCCAATAAGGCAAACCTATACCCAAAATATATGTTGATTCTGGTCAGGGAGAATCGTTGACACTTCAAACATCCACACTGTTCACTTCTTCAAGGAATACTGTTTTATCAGAAGTTTGGATATGGTCTGATGTTTGTAGCTTGAGTTTTCCTGCCTGGCCCACGGTCAGGATAAATCTCTTTCACCTGCCAGTCCCACAGCCGCTCAGACCCAACCAAGTAAACACAGAGACTTATATTGCTTACAAACTGTATGGCCGTGGCAGGCTTCTTGCTAACTGTCCTTATATCTTAAATTAATCCGTTTCTATAAATCTATACCTTGCCACGTGGCTCGTGGCTTACCGGCATCTTTACAGGCTGCTTGTCCTGGCGGTGGCTGGCAGCGTCTGGCAGCGTCTCCCTCCGCCTTCCTGTTCTTTTTATTCTCTCTGTTAGTCCCGCCTATACTTCCTGCCTAGCCACTGGCCAATCAGTGTTTTATTAGCAACACATTTGCCATACAGAACATCCTACAGCAGATGTTCTCTCATTGAACATTTTGCCAGACTCAATAGATAGTCTGGATCTTATGAATAAGGCCTCATGGTATTGAACAAGACAGATAAATTAAATGGGAAATGTAGAGTTTGCCACTCCTGCCTCCTTAAGGTATTTAATGACCATAATTTTCTGCATTCTACATCTTCCTGGAATGGATTATTGTTTTTAATTTGCTACTGTGGCCAGTAAAGCATCAGTTTAAAAAGGCTTTGTTTCACTTTTCCTACTGCAATGGTTAGTTACAAGCCAAGGACTGAATGCAGGGTCAGCTAGCATCAACAAACATTTTAATTATACATTCAGGAACCAAAATCTCTGTGCTGGATGGGACCCTGTGGATACTCTGAGCTGGACCTAGGCCAGGATTCCATTTACTTAGTGGTCCTGTATGCTTCTACTTAGCAGGGAGGCTTGACAATACTTCTCATTCCAAGATGAAACTGTCAACCCAGAACCTAGGATCAGCAGTCCCTGAAACACTCTCATATCCCTTGTCCCTAGTGTGTGCTTACTCACTCACTAAAGGCTGTATGCTCTTTGGGGGAAGGATCTGGAGAAATCACTGTTAAATGTGCTTCTTTGGTATTGCAGGGTGCTTTATTATTTAGTCAGTAGATTTGAATTAACATATTAACTTAGGTCCAGGAAGCAGAGAATCTCTTGATCATGTAGTGCAGATTATTTTGACTAGATTGAATGGCACCAGCTTTGGCTATAATACATATTGCCCCTAGAGATACTGTGTTCTATAAATTGTTCATATGGCTTTCTGAGGGGTGGTCCATCCTGACCTTGCTTCTAATAGCTAAGTGCCACCAAATGATTCCTATTATTTGTTGTATTATCTCCCCATTGATGTCAGGGAACCAGGTCTGTGATGCTGTCTTCTACCATTAGCTGAGACACATGTAAGAGACCAAAGGTCAGTCATACCTTTCTCTCCACATCTTGCCCAGGTTTGGTAAACAGTGTGTCCTCTGATTTTGGACTTACCCATGAGTTCATTCAGATACTTCTTTTTCATCCCCCTTTCTCCCACTTGCTAACGAACCTCTTGCCAGTCCTTCAACTAGTGTGGGCTAACTGTTATGAAGCTTTTGGGGGCCCTTTCATGGGATGTTAATGTCATCTCCTAGGGTCGCTCCCAAGATGTTCAAGTAGACTCTATCATTGAAAATGCTTTGTATCCTGCTTTCCTTTATCTGTCATTGCTTAAATTCAGGCCAAAGCAGACTCTCCCAGCCCTACTGGTTTGTATTGGCTGTTTCAGAATGTGATCTCTTCTTCCTTCTTTTCCTCTTCATTTCTTTATTATTTATTCTTTAACTTAATTTACTTATGTTTTAAATTCCTTCATCCACAAATTCATTTTTTGATACAGGGTCTTACTAAGTGTGGCTTCAAACTCACAACCTCCTGCTTCAGCCTCTCAGGTGCATCACCATATCTGGCAATCTAGTACTAACACCTTCTTGGTTATATTATGACCTCACATGATTATTGGCCTGTTGATCAGGAAGAGAAGTTAAGGAGTATCCTTGGTGGGTGGCATTGAGCAGGAGTGGGTGGGTCACCTCTACCTTGTAAGACAGAAGCATCTATATTATTCTTAAAGGAGAGTGGTGCACTAATCTCTAACAAAGATAAATGGGTGAATCCATGGTTGGGAAGGTCTAGGAAAGTGTGTGAGTTTTAAAGTTTTCACATGAAATCACCCTAGAATTCCTTCTCCAAGTCTTAGCCTCTTACTCCTACCCAGCTTGGGGCCTGACATCTGTGCAGCCAGCTTACTGTGGTAAAAAAAAATTCAATTTCTTCTAGATCTCTGCCATCGTTATAATTAAATTCT
The DNA here is from genome assembly GCA_902168415.1 of Peromyscus melanophrys. Lineage (NCBI taxonomy): Eukaryota > Metazoa > Chordata > Mammalia > Rodentia > Cricetidae > Peromyscus > Peromyscus melanophrys. The sequence continues at coordinate 23,885 of CABHPR010129970.1, read as the reverse complement.
GGGCCTGAGAGTCCATTTTTTCTACCCTCTGCAGCAAATGAGAGTTTCTTTACATGCTGCCAAGAAGGACTGCTGAGATCCATATAAATTGGTGATTAATCACATAAGCTTTCATATTTTTCCTGTGTATTGATTGTACTCAACTATCCAATTGCATCATCCTTATAATGATTTTATCCCCTAGGCCTCCCAAATGCCTGATATATTGCAGTAGGTAATTAATTCCTTTCCACCCATATGTGTGGTACAGGTTTATTATTATTATTATTATTATTATTATTATTATTATTATTATTATTATTATTTTGAGTTTTTGAGATAGGGTTTTTCTGTGTACCTCTGGCTGTCCTGGAACTCATTCTGTGGACGAGGCTGGCCTTGAACTCACAGAGATCTGCCTACTTCTGCCTCCCAAGTGCTCGGCTGGGATAAAAGGCATGTGCCACCATTCCCCATATTTTACAGCTTGAATTTTAAACATTCTCCAAAGTCAGTACGTTTAGGTTTTGATCCTCACTCAGCCTGTGACACATTGGGAGGTGGTGGAACCTTTAAAGGAACTGGCTTGACTAGGAAAAGTTTGAGCCATTGGGAGTGTCCCTTTGAGGGGAGAGTGAGACCGTATGCCTCCTGTTTCTCCCTGTCTCTTTTTGTCTCTGTGGGTCTCTGTCTCTCCCTCTCCTCCTGTGCTTTCCCCTCCCTCTCCCTCTCCACCCCCCACTCTCCTGGCCACCACAATATGAGCACATGCTCTATCACAAACTCTTTCTTCCCCTTATTCTGTTTCATCTTTCTCCTGAGTACTTATCTCCAACCTTGATTACCTTGATTACCATTGCCTTCCTAACCACAGGATTTTGTTCTCCAGACCTATGGCACCTGCAACCTACAGTCCAGCTTCTTAAACTGCAGGTCACAGGAGTTGATCAACATACTCACATGATCACTGGTTGCAGTGTAATTCTACATGCATGCAAGCAAAGGACTTTTTGCAAATACCAAATCTTTGAAGTTATTCCTATATTATTTATTTCTCAGCTTCTGGGATTATGTCTCAAGACTCATCACAAGTAGTGAATTTGGCAGCAGTAAAATGTTTCTGAACATGAAACAATCAAACAAATATTCAAAATCCAACTTGCAGTGAATCCAAGGGGTTTCTGACAACCATCACCCCTGTTGTCCTGTTGTATCATGTAACTTCACTACTGCCTTGATATGAACAAACAAAAGGCTAACTTTGCCCTGTGGAAGACATTTCACTATGCAGTGCCAGTGAATACCATCTAAAATGTCTTGGCTCAGATTCAAGACTACTGTATGTTACGAATTGAAGGGTTCTATTTTTTTATTTTATTTTACTGTCCACACACAGTTTTCTATGATTGTAGAAAAGTAATAGTTTAATTTTGGAAAAATCACTTTCAATGCTTTCCTACTTTCACTCCTTATGTAAGTTGACAAAATAGCATAACTTTGGATTGTATTATGTTAACATGCTTGATTTTAAAAATTGTTGTTTGAATTGATGACTCACTTGAGTTTCATAAGTCATTATTTGTATAGCAGAGAACCATTTAATAGAGATTTATTTATGATTCATCAGAAAATGTTTGACTTATTTATCCATTTTATACACCTGTAAATGCACTTTTTTTATAAACAATTCTCAATGTTTATTTTATCAATAAAGATGTCAAATGTGAGAAAGGTTTAAGAAGTCCTGAGCTAGGGAAGGGCTTGGCACAAAGTGGGGCCTCAACAAGCAAGTGAAATGCAAATATTTATTAATGACCGCTATGTGCATCTTACTGGAATTGCATGAGGACTGAAATAAATCTATTAGATAAAGCTCTTACGTAGACATTCCAATAAAAACAGTTTAAAACATATGAATATAATGAAGTGTTTGTGAGTATGCTTTTGTATCACTGGATAAGGAAAAGGGCCTTTTCTTTATAGAAAAGACAGACATTCAGTTTGAGCAATTCAGCATCAGTGAACAGTCTGAACCTCTTACTGAGAATTTACGGGTAGGCCTTTGATTCTCAGTAGGAAGGGAGGTTTGGAAGCCCGCTTCTCCTTCTTCCAGCACCAGCATTTAATTGCAGGCTTAACAGGGGCTCAAGCCTATAAAAGATTCACCTTGTTTCTCTGAACATATATATTATTTACCGTACAGTCTATAAAATATTTACCCATTTGCTTAGCCAGCTGCACTCTGCTCAGCCTTAACTACCTCATCGCTGCTTGAGCTGATCAAATAGGCGGCTGGCACCTCTCCAGACAAGGGTTGAGCAGACATCTGGAAGGGGCCCATAATTCATGTGTGTCAGAGCACATAGAAATCAGGGTGTTGAAAGGCTTTCTGAAGGTTCTGGGCGGGAGGCGGGTCCTTTGGTCCTTAGACCTTCCACTACCACCTATCAGCTCTACTACATGACTGTCACTGCCAGGTTTAGTTGAGGTCTCTATTCAGGATGCATTTACACAACCACCAAAATTCAATCTCTCTCTCTCTCTCTCTCTCTCTCTCTCTCTCTCTCTCTCTCTCTCTCTGCAGCTAGCAGGTATAAAACATGTGGCCTTTGAACCAGACTTTTAGGCCGGAACCAGCTTTACTCCATCATTTATAAGTCTATACTCTTAGAAAATTCCGTTGCTTAAAAGTGTCATCAGGACATTCACAGGTAGTCCCGATGCCATGGACTTACTGTTGGGATGATATAGGTGTTAGTCTCTGAGTGTGTGGCAGCTGGCTGAAAGCACTCAGTGCAGACAAGGAGAAAAGGGAGGAAGTCTTTCAAGACAGCTCAAGGTACTAGGCAGGTTGGGGTCCACATTTTGAAGATGAGAAGCCAAGACTTTAAAATTAAGTGCTTTGCTCAGCATTTTTTACTCATCTCGACACACTTGTGTTCAAAAAAAGTTTTTACTGAATTCAGTTTTGTTTTGTTGAAAATTAAGGTGCAAGCTTAGCCAGATTGGACTGGGGAGGAGTAAAAAGAGGCCAGCACTGAACTTGAAGTACTTTGGGAAATTTGGCAAGGGTGATGGGCACATTAATGTGCTTCTGCTCTGCAATTAGTTTTGTGGGAAAAAAAAAAGAGGCCAGCTTAGGTAGAGTCAAGCTTCAGATGTGTGCAATGCCAAAGACTAGCCCAGGGTTTGTCAGGGGGCTGAGGGAGAGGGTGGGGGTGGAAGAATGGACCCAGAGTGAAGTAGGATGCTTTGATCCCACTGTTTATAGTCTGGCTCATGTCATGTTACCTCCCTGACTTCCCAATGCTCTGTCTTTGCTTTAAAAGAGAATCATTTATCCCTGTGGTTTAATGTCTGGGTAATTCTTAACAAACACTACTAGTAGACAGATTTGGTACAAATAAAATTGATAATGGACAAAACCACATATCCTATTATATACTGCTGACTACAAATCAACAAAATTTGAGCTATTCTTAAACAATTTTGACACTGAGTTTTGTGGAATGAATGTTCATAAAAGAAAACAAAATAACAAAAGCTATAATCAGTTCAATTTGACATGGAAAAAATACTAATGGATTAGTGAGATATTCATTTTTTTAGTTTACAAAGACATCTTTGATTTGCAATACAATTAGAATAAGGGAAATCAGAAATGGTGTACTGTGTTGTACAGAAATGTAATAAAAACATAAACTGCATTAATAACATTTGCTCTGTAAATCACTTAATCCATTAGTAAGAGTATGTTTTGGTGAAAATTGTTGCATAAACGAGAGTTTAATGTCCTTGGAGAGTAAAATCCCCAGTCACCATATACCTTATGCATCTCACCCCAAGTCTGACACTGTGCTAGGCCTTATTCATGAGGTCACTAATCCCTCAGTCAGTGGTCAGCACTTCAGCACTTTGCTGTGGCATTAAAAAAATAAAAGTGTGTGGGTGAAGAAACTATAATTCCAGTTAGCTAATCAATATGCCCCAATCATAAATGGTTCAGTCTCAGAGCCAGGACTGTCTATAAATCCAGCATAGTGTGGTCATTGAGCCTTCCTGCCCAGAGTCAAGACATTGTTTGTGGGTGGGGGAACTAGCTACTTCTTCACCTCCTGAATAGGTCTAAAGGTGTTGAAGCAGGCATAGCTCAGCATCTCTCCAAACAGAAGCACAGATCCCAAAAAAGAAACCCGCTGTCTTAAGGTTTCCAAGTCTATAAAAGACCTTAGCCTCTTCGCTTGTCCTGACCCCCATCTATCATGCTCTTCTCTTGAGGAAATGGTCTGGTCATCAGTCTCTTCAAGGACAGACAATAATGCTGCTTTGTTAATTAATCAGTAAGTTAATTCTTACAAGTAAAGCAATCACTCTATCACCACTCTCCAAATCATGTTCTTTTGAAGAGACAGTCAGAGGTAGAGCCATCTGCTCTCGGCAATGCAGTCTTTGGGATGCTCTCATGTTAATAACACCAGGAAACTCTGTTTTGTCATCCACTTACCCATTTATATCCAAAGTAAAATTATCTTCCACAGACGTGAAATAACCTTCAAAGAATACTTAGAAGTCTCTTCAGTAGCTACTCAGAGAATGAAAGGAAGAGCTCACTTGGCCACTGTAGCCTCATAATTCGGTACTGTGTCCTGTCTCATCAGCTTCTCCCTGGTGGTCCCTGAAGAAAAGCATCAGTTTATGCCACCAAGGGAAAGAGACAAATTGTTCCCAGCATGACTTTCATTTGTTTTCCTCTAAATCAGTAAGTCTTACTGACTTTGTTAACGTACCCATGTTCAGTAATACAGGAGCAATTTTATCCAGCATCCTAGGTGACCAGTTAACCAAGTTTGTCCAGTACTGGCTCAGTATCTATTGACAGGTGCTGGGTTTTCAACCTTAAGCCTGGAACAAATTTAAACAAACTGCTCATCATTGTGATATTGCTTCACATCCACTGAGGGGTGGGGGTGGGGAGATAAGGTGGGGAGATGAGGCACCTACCACCCAGGGGCAGGGAAGGAGCCCCTGTTGCTCCCACAAGGTTTTTCTGTATTTTGCTTTTCTTCTTTATAGAAGGGAGACAACAGGGACCTGTACTGTCCTAGCTCATTCAGTTCTCATGCTATATGGTATGGACAGAGAGAAGTTATTATTTTATAATTATTATGTTGTCTAACAAATTATAGAAGAATATAAATAATTATCAAAAATGCAACCCAGAGACTCACTTTCTGGAATACTGGAACCAGAATTTTGTGTAGCATGGTGTGAAGTGTGATGCCTAGAGATAGAGCTCAAAAGTAGATGGACCAATGAAGACATGTAGACAGAGGGTAGATAAATAGCTATATTAATGAGCAGAAACTAATTAAGCTTTTGCAAGTCATTTTGTTGTTTGCATGCTTGCTTGTTTGTTCTAAGACAGGGTCACATGTAGTCTACTCTGGTCTAGAACTTTCTATGTAGCAAAGGATGACATTGAACTTCTGATCCTTCTGCCTCTACTTCCCAAGCCCTGAGACTGCAGATATATACCACCATGTCCATTTATGTGGTGCAGGGCTTCATGAATGCCAGGCAAGTATTTTACCAACTGAGATACATCCCCAACACCAGAGTAATTAATTTTGTGGCATTATTCCCAGAGCTAGACCTTATCTAAACTAATCAATAAATTACTCAAAATCTACATTCAAACAGCTAGTTCTTGACAAGGTTAAGATTAAAAATGAACCCTCTAAACACATTAAAATATTGTTTTGAAAAACCCATTTAATTTTATACATTTTTTTTCCAGAGAATCTTTTCCCAACATGATTCTCTGCTTTAGCTGGTAGTTTATGGTCCTTTCAGCAGAAGTCTGGGAGCTTTCATAATGTAAAAGAAATCTGTTTTGAGTCTCACCAGCTGTCTGACCTGCCTCTGCTCTGTTGTTGGATCTTGAGGTGGCTTTAGAGAAACAGCTGAGAAAGCAGAGTGGGCAGTCCAGGAGCCTGGATCATTGACAGATTTCCCATCAGCATCAAGAAGCAGAAAGTCTGCTGTGCCACGTGCCTGGCCAGATCTGTCAACTTGCTGTAGTTCTTCCCTTTATCCTCCCTTCTAGGCTCCAGTCCAACTCTCCTCTTGTCTCTAGTATTCTTTGGCTTCCTTTGTAGCAGAGAGTCCATTAGACTATGGGCAACTGGCACGCAAGAACCTGCCTATTCATTTCCATGCACTGGCTCTTAGCAAAGTGCCTTGTATAAAATATGGGCTCAGTAGATGAATAAATGAATGAATGAAATAATTTAATGTTTCGCCACTAAAAAAACTTAGCCTGGTGGTGGTGGCGCACGCCTTTAATCCCAGCACTTGGGAGGCAGAGGAAGGCAGATCTCAGTGAGTTTGAGGCCAGCCTGGTCTACAAAGCGAGTTCCAGGACAGCCAGGACTGTTACACAGAGAAACCCTGTCTTGAACAACAAAAACAAAAAACCCTCAAGAATTAGAGGATCCATGTGTGTAGTCTAAAATATTATTTCATAGATGTTTGTTGAATAAATGTGTGAAATAAATGGTCAGCCCTGAAATCACACACATACAAGTAACACTAAATAGACTAAGTAGGTTGTTGTTGTTGGTGGTGGTGGTGGTGGGGTGTGTGTGTGTGTGTGTGTGTGTGTGTGTGTGTGTGTGTGTGTATGTGTATTCAAAGGAGTATGGGCTATGATTCTGAGAGGGAGGAAGCAGAATGTAGTGGGACTTTCTTTTGGGGACCACCAGTTCCCAAATAATGATATAGATACTTATTATTAATTATGAAAGCTTGGCCTTTAGCTTAGGCTTGTTCTCAGCTTGCTCTTATAACTTAATTAACCTGCTTCTATTAATCTATGTCTTGCCACATTGCTCCTTACCTCTCCTCCATTTTCTATATCCAACTCCCTCTGTATCTCACTGGCATCTCCCTCAAGTGCCTAGATTCATCCCAAGTTCCTCTCTCTTTCTGGAAGTTCTATCTAACCTCTCCTGTGTAGCTATTGGCCATTCAGCTCTTTATTAAACCAATCAGGAGCCTTAGGCAGGCAAGCTGAAACAGTGACACATCTTTACACAGTTTGCTCAACTATCCTCCAACAGTAGGGAACATGGGGGAATTGGAGTGAGGAAAGGGAAGGTGGATGATGTGATGTTTAACTTTAAAAAATATGCAAAAAATAACAACTGAGTGATTTTCATGAATAAAAATTATGAATGTGCAATTGGTTTTGTGCCAGATACTAGAGAGAAACATTTTCTATCTTATTTAATATTTCTGTCTTATTTAATAACTTCAGCTCAGTGTACTATCTTTTTCTCCTTAGTGCTCAGCACTATCTAGCAGATCAGTGCCTTATTTACCTTTCCTGCTATTGTCTCCCATAAAAATTGAATCTCTAAGAGACAAATGTTTTGCCTATTTTGTTCATTGCTGCATCTCCTACCTCAAAGATTGTCAGTTACCAAGTAGATATTCAGTAGATATTTGTGGCATAAAGCCTGTCATCACTATGGCTCAAAAAAAAATCTGGATTTATGTCAAGCCTGCCACAGTAACCCATGGCTTCCTTAAAAAAATAAAAACAAAAACAAACAAAAAACTGGCAACTATACTGGGAGGCAAGAATTATTATTCTGATGAGGTGGGCACTGAAAGCTTCAGAAAGATAGGGTCACCAGCTCAAACCCAGACAGTGGTTCACCTCATAAATGGCTGCATCAGAATTCAAATTCTGGGTAGTGTGGCTACAAACACATGCTCTCATCATGACCTCAGTCTATCTTGAAATGAGAAAACATCCTGAGCCTGAAGCAGAATATTCATGAAGAAGGTAATGTAAAAGGAGAGACCCCATTACAACCCAGGCCATCTTAGAAAGACCTTATTGAGCAAAGATATCCCTTTAAATTAACAATGTAATAAATGTAGAATGGAAGAGATTAAAAGAGGCTTTTAGATGGGGGAAGGCTAGCCAATGACTATACCTCCTAATGAGATGCCCACCGTGTGTGGGCAAGCAATTTCTCTGACTATTATCTGATGTGAAGGGAATGGCAAGGAGCTCTTCAGTGGCACACAGAAACACCTTCTTCCACACACACCTGCTTAGGGCACAGCAAAAGACAGTGAGTAAATGTCTGGAATATTGCATAAAAGCTGTCTGCCCAACCAGTCAAAGCTATTAAAATCCATCTCTCTGAAATGAACCCTGAGAGCAGGTCAAACAAATCTAATTTTTATTGTTCCTTAAGGAGATGTCTGTGCCGGAGACAAAGGAGAAAGGCAGGAGGCCAGTTCAGAAGAGAAGAGGAAAAAAACCCTAAGAGGCCTTAAAAAATTAAATGTTCAAAAGAGCTGTGGCAGGCAAGATAAATGATATATTACAGCGCTGGTTTAAACCTAATTGATGACTAATGTTGTAATGCAGTTGAACCTATGCTGATCTATTATCTGTCTGCTCTGGGCTGAAGGGACACTGCAAGGAGAAAAATTGCTAACTGTTTTAACCTGATGGAACTTTGAAAAAATAACCAGTCTAGTTACTTTAAAAGAAAAATGGCTGGGTGGTGACCTTCTAATGTATATCAGGGTCTTGCAATGCAAAATCAAAAGTTAATTAAATAGAATTCAGCACAAGAACAATGTAGGAACTCAAGTGGCCATAATGAATTGTTCTGTTGGGTCCTTACAAAATATTTCAAAGAAGCTACCGATGGAGAGCCAGCAATGCCAGATAATATAGTAGTCATTGAGAAGTCAAATGCACACACAAACACCGTCTGAAAAACACCTACATACAGGCACAGCTAAGCCACAGCCATTGTGAGGGCAGTAAGATCATGAACAGAGCTGCTGTGATGGGTTAGAGGGGATCTATTTTCTTGCTTTATAACAACATTCAGAATAAAACATAAGCAAATGATGTAAAGATATTCTTTAAAGATTCAGGAGTCAGCTTGAAAGGGTTCCAGTGGCCAAGTCTAGGATGGCATTAGCCATGGAGTAGTGGAAGTATTAAGTTATGCCAAAGACTAGAAGAAATCAGAAGTAACATCTCCAGTAATGGGACAAGCGGGTTTCATGTGCCTCTTGATGCAGTGAACTGGAAAGTACCCAGCACCCTTCTTGTGGCATGGCCTGCAAAAAATGAACAACCAGGAAGATATGAGGAAAGTCAAACTAATTGATGAATGTACTACAGAGTATTTGGCCAGTTTTCCTAAAAAGTATCAAGGTCTTAAGTCAAACATAAAGAAAAAAGGATGATGTGGAAGGTGCTCCACATCAAAAGAAGTAAAGAATACATGACCATTAAATGCAGCCTGTGATGCTGGAGCAGGAAAAACGTGTTCAAGGGATAAGTGGTTCGAATAAGAATGGCTCTCATAGGCTCATATGTTTGAATACTTGGTCCCCAGTTGGTGGGAATGTTTAGGAAGAATTGGGAGATATAGCCTTGTTGTTGTTACTAGTGGCAGGCTATACATGTGATTTGAAGGGGCCAGACTCTATTCCAAGTGGGCAGCCAAATTTGGCAACATCATCCATGTGGTTCTAGATTTAAAGCACAATCAGTGTGTGGCAGGACAAGCCTGCATGATGATTCTGAGAGGGTAGGAAGTCCTGAAAGGTCATTGTATGAAGCTGTGAAAGTGAAGCCTGGATTGCATTGACGGCGATGGGATGTTGGATATGCCAGAGCCATGGAATAGCTTTACAAGTGGGACCAATCCAAGAGACAAAATTACGTTGTAGTCACCGAAGCCAGAAGTGCAGAGCCATCTAAGCCCTCCAACATCAGATAGGGAGTCAAAGGATTTAGAGTTTGCCTTGTTGGGTTTCATTCTTGCTTTGATATAGTATTTCCTCACTATGCCCCAATTCCTCCTTTTTGGAATGGTAATGTATATCCTTTGGCATTGTATATTGGAAATGTGTAATTTGTGTTTTGGTTTTACAGGTGTTTTCAATTAAGAGATTGCTTTGAGTCTCACAAGACTTTGAACTTTGAAACAAGTGTTGAGACTCAATATGTGGACTTTTGAAGTTGGGCTAAATGCATTTTGCATTATGATATGGCCATAAGCCTATGGGAGCCAGGAAGCAGAATGTATTGGTTTGAATACTTGGTCCCCAGTTGGTGAAACTGTTTGGAAAGAATAAGGAGGTGTGGCCTTTTCAGGGGAGGTATGTTACTGAGAATTGGCTTTAAAATTTCAAAAAGATTTTAAATGACTTATCCCATTTCCAGGTACTCTCTACTTGGAGTGGATCCAGGTGTGAGCTCTCAGCTGCTGCTCCAGTATCATGCCAGCTTGCTGTCATGTTCCTCACTATGATGATCATGGATTCCAACCCTCTGAAACCATAAGACCCTAATAAACTCTTCTGTAAATTGCCTTGGTCATGGTATCTTATCACAGCGATAGAAAAGTACAGTGATAGACACAAGCACTATTTGTTAGCTGTTAAAACTTTTTGTAAATCCATGATCATTTTTATAATTAAACCATTAATACACAAGTGGCATTGTTGTGCTTTCTTTACGGACCTACACTTAGGTTTATTATGCTAGAAGACATTCTCTTCAGAAGTGATTAGGGGCCACCACTAAAACCTGGGTGCCCTCATGTGACTGGAAAGGGAAGGAACCATATAATAATAATGTATTATTATATTGATGAAGGTCATCAGTGATCAGATACCATAAGAGGAACAAGAAGCCTGAACAGCTTACATGATTTAGACACAGAGACTATGAAAGGACCGCTGAGAATAGTTCAACTCTGACACTGCCTATACAGAGAGGCAATCGTCATTAACCATTATAATTACATCTTTTATTTTACACTTATTCTGTGTTAGTATTTGTGCTGATGTCCTACATATATTATCTCTTTAAATTCTCATAAAATCTTATGAGGGAGGTTTTGTCTGCATTTTAAAATGTATTGAGGAAAACATAACTCACTTTCTAAAACAGACTTCCAGCATTGGCAGCGGCTGGAAGGATTGATGCCAGAGTTTATGCCTACTGCTCTACCACTGAGGGAACACCGGCTCAAGAGTGAAGAGCCCATTTCAAATGACTTCTAAAAAGTTCAACTAAATCTGATCTGTACCTTAAGGATTAACGTTACATTTGGAAACTAAAAAACATCAGGAGAGACAGTTCCAGACAATTGTGCAAAGGACCATTTCATCAGAAGACCATCATGCTTTTAGGATTTACTTATCTCATACTAACCATCAATGTGCCCATAGCTAATAATACTTATCTATTACCTTTATTAAACAAGGAATTGCTGAACATCTCCATGTGCAAAACTTACTACTGAATTTACCTTGCAGGGGAGATACCATGCTCACAAAGGTGGTTTTCCGAAAGCAAGGCTCATCCATCACACTCTGGATGTGCTGACCCCTGTGCTTTCCCCAAATGTGGAAAATTGGAGGAAGAATCTGTGACAGTGGAGTATGGGGGGTTGTGTTTAAGATCCTTCCCATAAAAAAAAAAAAAACCCTCACTGCTTAGCCTGAGAGATTAAAAAAAAAAAAGTCACCCATTTGAGCTTACTGTGGGAAAGCCATGGTAAGTAACACTTAATCTTGGCATTAGCCCCATTTTCCTTTCTTTACTTCCTCCTTGTCCTCCTCTTCCTCTTTCTTCTCCTCCTTATTTCTCCTCATCTTTTCTTCTTCTGTCTTATTCTCTTCCTTATGAAAACACTGGCACATAAAGAATTAGTATTAACTAAAAATTTCAGGAAAATTTACACAGTGGAGAGCCCGTGAACAGAGTCTTCAACAAGAACATCTCATCTTGAAATGCAAAGATGAGAGAAAGATACTTGTTAGACGACAAACTCATCATATTAAAACCATCCTGGTGGAAGATTCCATGGAAATAAGATCCTATGTACAATGTTCAGAACAATGCATGAGCGATGAGAGGGAAGAGTAAAGAGCAAAGAGTAAGAGCAACAGTGACAATAAAAACTTAATAAACATTTGTAAGGGTAGCTTGGAATCTGTCAGGGAGAGGGAAATGGCCCAGGATAAGTGTCGACTCTGCATTTGCCTCTTTCATTCAAGATTTAACTCCAAGTACCAAAGACCACGTTCAAGATTTATGTTCAAACTCTTCAAAAGAATCAAACACTAGAATGACCCTATGAAACCTCTTCTTGGCATGAGTTCTTATTGCTGCATTCCTTTCCAAGAGCAAATTATGCCTGCTGTCCTTTAAGATTCTCTTGTAATCCAAGCTTTCTATAATATAAACTGGTTGTCTGCCCCTAAGTATGAGAAGGATTGACTTATAAGGGATCTTTTTCTTTGATATATTTTGGTGAGAACAGATCCTGTGAGTATTTCAGGGTAGCAAAATAAGAACAAACACACTTACAAAGAAGTCTTAGCTTCTCTATGTGGGACCTGACAGGTACACAGAGGCTCTGGCCACCTCCCAAGTTCCTGCACCACTGGTTAGCAAGGTCAAAGTCATAGTTTATGAAACTCAGCTAGTTCAGTGAAAACATCTTGCTAAAAAACCTCCAGTACTCGGGAAATAGATTTCTAGGGTTTTCTTGAAAGGTTTATGAGAACACCATGGCTAATCATGAAGTTATATGAACAAAAGGGCCAGAATGCATCCCTTGAAATTGTTGTGTGCATCTCTTTGTAGATCTGTACTTAATCACACAGATAAAAACACAAGCTCTGAGGTCAAGAAGACCTAGGTACAAATCACAGTTTTTCCATTTACTGGCTATGTGCAGAACAAGTTACTTTGTGCTTCTGAACCTTAGTAGTTCATGGTTCTGATACTCAAATCTCGAGGTTATTTTTGAGGACAGTGATTCCCCTGAGCATGACTGAAGATCACAACGTTTTGTGCTTTCATTCAGTTGTTCCCAATAAAGTCACCCTAGCCACCATACTTAATGCTGACATTTTTTTCAGAGGCCCAAATACTTCTTCTCCTCCTTTTATATTTCCTACCTAGCACTATTACTATCTATGACAATGTATATAGATTACTATTTTTCTGTTCTCAACTTTGTCTCTGAACCTAACATATATGCTTAAAGATTTATGTTTTTTTAATTGTATGTCTATTGATGTTTTACCTGCATACAAGAGGACATGGATTTCCCTGGAACTGGGGTTACAGAGGGTTGTTAGCTGTCATATAGATGTTCTGAACCAAACTAGGCTCCTCTTAAAGAGCATCAAGCGCTCTTAACTACTGAGTCATCTTTCCAGCCCTGAAACTAACATTCCAGCAATTCAAGGGCAGATAATTTTGACTGTTTTAACCACTGCAATGTCTGTTGGACCTAGAAGAGTGTTTAGAAAATAATAAGGACCTAGTAAATATTCATTGCATGAATGGATGGATAATTAAGTGGTTGGCCAATGGAAGGATTCTGGGATAGAAGATGGCTTGATAAGTTTATACTCCCACTACCCTTTGGTGCCAAGCACATAGTAGTAAAACATGAACTACAAAAGAAAAATAAATACAAAGATGTGTGTGTTATATAAGATGGAAACATTAGAGAAAGTTGGATAAAAATTATGGAACTTTTTGAACTATCTCTGAAACTCTTCCATAAGTGCAAAATTATTTCAAAGAAAGATAACCATTTCTATAATCCAGAAATAAAACATAACACACGGCAATAATAAGGGGCTAAAGGTATGGCCTACCAGACTCACTTAGGCAGCTTACAGATGGGCAATTGAGAGCCAAACATAGTAGGGGATAGGCTTGACTCTCATGTGTTGGAACTGACAGTCTGGGGTAGAACTCTCCTATCCACGAATGGAAGCTTGACGTCCTACCACCTGTTGCCTAAGATTGTGGTTTCTAAAAAGCTCAAGAAGGAGGAATGGCTGCACAACCAGGACTCCAGCCAAACTATCTGCTTAATGGCTCATTTCTAAAGAAAGGGAGAAGATCAGTATTTCTAAACATTATGCTTGAGATGTTTCAATGCTAAAGACAATAGATTGGTATCAGAAGGCCAAATGACAAAAAATAGCATTGCACATCAGTAAGATGTGTGTAGCATCATGGCTACAAAGAATATCTTCAGACCTTCTAGAGAAAAGGGACAGATCACCTACCACAGAACAACACTGAGGCTAATAGCAGGTAACTTAAGAACAGTCATCTTTACCAAAAGACCAGCAGCATCTTCCCAAATGCTGAAATGGAAAAGCTTTGACTAAAGATGAACACATCTAGTGTTATCATTTAAGATTGTACTCACTTGTTAGGATTGTCATAACCACACATAGACACCAGCTGACTCAAGCACCCAGAAGATAATTCCTCAGTCTGAAAACTGCAAGTCTAAGTTCAAGGTGGCCGTGAACACACAATCAAATGAGTAGTCACCTGGTCTCCCTTTTCCATCTATGATCACTGTCGTCTCGTCGTGTCCTCCCATTGTGTTTCCCTGGTGCACACATTTCCAGGTGAGTGTTTGAGTACCCCAATTTCATCTTTTCATAAGAACATACTCAGATTGGGCTAGGAGTCATTCTAATGGTCTCAGTTTAACTTATTTATACTTTTAAAGGTCCTATATCCAAAGTTAGTCACATAATGAAGGTTATGGTTTCACCATATGAATTTGGGAACTGAGAGTCACAGTTCAGCCCATAACAAAGATATATAGATATATAGATATATAGATATATGTGTGTGTGTGTGTATGTGTGTGTGTGTGTCTGTGTCTGTGTGTCTCTGTGTGTATATTTATATATATATACATGTGTATATATATATATATATATATATATGCAGGTATATATGTAATACAAATCTTAGATGATCTTATAATAAAAACCTGGAGCCAGATATTGGGGTAAAAGCTGAATGATCAGAGAAGCAGAGCAAGCCACAGCCAACCTCAGCTTGCCAACTCTAATTCGATCCTGTTTCCACTAATCCTCCGACTGAAAGCCTCTGAGTCCTCACCCGAAAGGGTCTCAGCTGAACTGCCTTAGTTCCTGTTTCCTCACGCCTTATATACCTTTCTCTGCCCTGCAGTCACTTCCTGGAATGAAAGGCGTGTGTGCTTCCCAGTGCTGGGATTAAAGGTGTGTGCCATCACTGCCTGGCTCTGTGTCCAGTGTGGCCTTGAACTCACAGAGATCCAGACAGATCTCTGCCTCCTGAGTGATAGGATTGAAGGTGTGTGTCACCACTGTCTGGCCTCTATGTCTAATCTAGTGACTGACTGTCCTCTGATCCTCAGGCAAGCTTTATTAGGGTACACAATATATCACCACATATAAACATAGTCAAAGACTCACAAAATAATTAGAGCAGTTGTTACTTTTGGATATTTGCTTTAAAAATATCAAATGTTATTTATTGGCAAGGAGAAAAATGCTACAAAATAAATATTACAAAATAAAATAATAGAAATATATCCAAAAATTAGAAATTAAAGGAATTAAATTTATTTGTTGAAACTAGAGATTATCACAATGGATTCATTAAAAAAAAAACCCAACAAAATAAAATAGTCCAAAAACTGAAACTCAATGGATGAAACAGCATGCAAGACGTAAGTCAAATAAGGCTGACAACAGTTCTGCAGTCATAATGGGAGCCTTAAAATCTTTTCTTCCAAAAGCATTTTAACAATATATATATATAATATATTATATTTATATAATGTTTAATTCATGTTTGTACATAAATATTTGCCATGTATATGAGTATTATGTGAGTATGTATGTTATTCAATATAACATGTTTAGCATGTGTTTAGCATAGAGAATATATGAACTTCCCCTAAAACGTTATCTTTTTTGCATATGCATCTTGGGTAGAATTAGTCATGATAACTCAGGCCTCCCTGTCTTCAATATACTTCATACAGTCCTCATCTCAGTATAAGTAGAAATGTACCTGTCTGTCTATAATAGACTTTTTATCCCAGTCACTGGGACATTAACTATCTCTGTAACTCCATTTACAGGTACAGTACATGTGGATGAAAATTTCTTGTTGAATGAATGAATCCATGGTTTCTATCTCAAGAAGTTCACAAGATAGAATAATAAGTAGATAACATGCATTAAGAAATCTAGGTACCAAGCACTTTTTAAAGTGTCTTATAGAGACTATTCCATGAATCATCACACCATCCCCATGTGGAAGGTGTTCAGGTTATTTCCTCTCTCTCTCTCTCTCTCTCTCTCTCTCTCTCTCTCTCTGTATTTATGAATTCATTTATTTTTTCTTCTCTCATATATTAAATCCTGCTAGCAGCTTCCCCCTCCTTCTCCCCTCCTATTCTCCCTCCCCCATCTACTCCTGCTCCTTTCCCTTCAGGAAAGGGCAGGCCTCCCAGGTATATCAACCAAACATGGCATATCAAGTTGCAATAAGACTAGGCACCTAGGAAGAAGCAAAATGCTAGAGAGGTCCACAGAAATCCACAAAGATACCCCCACAATAGACTACTGGCAAAGGTCGAGAGACAACCGGAACTGACCTAATCTGGCGATAGGATGGCCAAACACCCTAATTGTCATGCTAGAAACCTCATCCAATGACTGAGGGTAGGGGATGCAGAGATCCACGACCAGGCCCCAGGTGGAGCTCCATGAGTCCAATTAGTGAGAAAGAGGAGGGTTTGTATGAGGGAGAATTGTTGAGACCAAGGTTGGAAAAAGCACAGGGACAAATATCCAAACGAAAGGAAACACTTGAACTATGAACCAATAGCTGAGGAGCCCCCAACTGGATCAGGCCCTCTGGATAAGTGAGACAGCTGATTAGCTTGATCTGTTTGGGAGGCATCCAGGCAGTGGGACCAGGTCCTGTCCTCAGTGCATGAGCTGGCTGTTTGGAACCTGGGGCTTATGTAGGGACACTTGGCTCAGCCTGAGAGGAGGGGACTGGACCTGCCTGGACTGAATCTACCAGGTTGAACTCAATCCTCAGGGGAGTCTTTGCCCTGGAGGAGATGGAATGGGGGGTGGGCTGGGGGGAAGGTGGGGGGCAGGAGGGGGGAGAACAAGGGAATCCATGGCTGATGTGTAAAATTAAATTTAATAAAAAAAAAAAAAACACTAGGCACCTCTCCTCATATTAAGGCTAAACAAGGCAACCCAACAGGAGGAAAAAGAGTCTCAAAAGCAGACAAAGGAGTCAGGGACAGGCCCTGCTCCCACTGTTACAGGTCCCATCCTTTCACAGTAAGAAAACTTGAGACAGTTGAGCTGCTGTAACTCTTCCAAAGTCACATGGCTGAAAGACAGCATATCTGGGATTGTGTTCCAAATTTTCTGTCTTAGTCTAAATCTTCTACCATTATGCTATATGACTCACATTTTATATATGAAATACACCACTAATAGAATGCAGTAATTACTAAGCATTCATTTGAACAGATAAATCTAGTGCCATTATGCTAAAAGGATTAGGGATACAAGTTACCATCCTGACAAACTGCAAAATGATTCTGACAGCATTTCCTATGTGGTGCTTTCTCTACTTCTCTGAAGGATATGTGATGTAGGAAACAGGCAAATAAGCCAAGTGGTCTTTTTCCTTAGATTCCAGCTGTTCTCTGAGTCCATGAGATCATTCTAGAATTCTACTGGCTGCTGTAATCCTACAGTCATGCTCGGTGTGCTTTGACTCAGATACCTGGGCTCACGGCTTCATGGTTTCCTTAATGGAGAGTGGGGGGATCTGAGTACCAATGCCTCTGTAGACAACTGCAGCTTCTCTCCTCTGTAAAGCATACTATCCAGAAAATTCTGCTGTATGTCAGTACATAAATTCTAAGCAAAAGCCACTGAAGGAGGCAGAGAGAGACACTTAATTATCAATCTTTATTATCATGAAAATATGAAATATTTTATATTTGGGATTCTTGGATCATATAAGTTATGAATAATAGAGATAAAGAAATCCTCATTTGACATCTCAGCTCAGTCTTTCAGAAGAATCAAAAGGAAAGCACTATTTTATTTGAGCAGTAATGTGACAATTTCTCTAAGATGTAAGAGACTTCCTGTTCCAACCCAGGATCACTGAAAACTTACTATACAGCCTACACTATCCATTGTGTTGTTTAATGGGACATTTAACCCCAGTATTAGACAACTGACTGCTACACTATTCACCTAAGTTGAGAAGCTGCAAAGAATGCAAGTCATGCCGACTCCAAAGCAGAATTAGTAGAAGACTGCATTTGAACAGCCAAGTGTTGGGCATATGAACATTGTAAAGCTTTTAGCTGAAAAACTTAGAGTATGAATTCCTGGTTGGTACTTCAACATCAATGCTCCATTTAAGAAATCATTCGAAAAGATCCTCTCTGTTTTTTTTTAAATTTTCAAGTAGGCCATGTTCTAGTGAGCTAATGGAGAAAGGTTTTGCTAAAGAAAGAATTACTTGTGCAAAGGCTTGAACACTGTGAGCCAAGCCACCTGGAGGGAAACACACCCGCTCTTAGCAATGATCAGGACACAGGATAGAGGATAGGAAGGAGTGAGAGTAGGCTTCTGATGTCATGTCAAAGCATATGGACTCTCTTCTTAGAGACTGGAAACTTAAAGAACACAAAGGGCAGCCGAGCCAGTCCACACTTCTGTCCTATGGGTAATATGACAGCTTTGGAGATGTGTAAACTATGAAGCTGACAGAGTAACTAACAAATGCAGAACATCCAACCTGCACATGGGCAGGAGCCTGAACCAGGACACAAGCATTCTGAGTCTAAACCTTACATTCTTTAGATGTCATCATGTGCCTATCAGAGCAGCCACTTTTGAAATCAAGAGACTGAGTCCTGAGGTCAATGAATTATAGCTTGGAACTAGATCCTCCTTGGGGTTTGAGGCTCCCAAGACACCTGATGACCACTGACTGCTTGTTACCACAGCCATTCATGTGTCTACAGAATTTCCGTTATCTTCCCTTGGATTCTGAAAAGCTAACAGATAAAAAGCAGCATGCTTTCCTCTGCCCATAACCCACAATGGGGTCACAATGACAGGAAGGGCAATAAAGTACAATGGGAAGCTGCTCTCTCCAGGTCACCTCCAAGAAGTTCTCAAACAATGATGGGAACACACCAAATTCAGCCTCTCTCTCTCACATCTCTCCTCCCACTCTCTCCCTCTCGCTCTCTCTGTTTCTGTCTTTGTCTCTCTCTCTCTCTTCTCTCTTCCTGTTTCTCTCCTCTCCTTCTCTCTCTCTCTCTCTCTCTCTCTCTCTCTCTCTCTCTCTCTCTCTCTCTCTCTCTCTGTCTTTGATAACTTTACAGAAATGAAAGGATCTCTGGCTTTAGATTTCTTCCTAGGAGTTAACATTTCAAACCTGCCATTTTTCTGTGACTCAGGTTCAAACCACACACTGTGCTAAAATTTGTTTATATTGCCTTCCATTTCTATGGTGATTTGTGTTCATAGAAATGAGAGACAAAGAATCCTAGGTGAGAAAGAGTTTCACTAGCATCTCAGGGCAATGTAACCTACAGCATCTAGCACACATATTTGTGGCCAATTTCTAACCCAATTGTACCTGGTCCAAAGTAGATACTCAATGATTATTAATCAATAATTGTTAAGTTAAATAACTAAAACATTTACTCTCTCTCTAGCATGTCAGGTAAAAATTGGAAGAAAAATATCACACACACATGTCCATTTATACATGTATATATTTATATGTATACTCATAAGATTCATGTAAAGTTGAGCAAATTTCTTAAAAATGCAGAAAAATTATAATTTATAAAAATAAATAATTGCCAGGTTAATCCAAATCCCACAACAAATAATTCAAAGAGGTATTGTAGAATATAATTTTAAAGTGTGTTACTTTTACTGTGCCTGTGTAAAACACCTGATAGTCTAATAAAGAACTGGCCAATAATAAGGCAGGAGAAGGGATAGGCGGGGCTGGCAGGCAGAGAGAATATATAGAGGGAGAAATCTGGGAAAAGGGAGGAAGGAGCCAGAGAAGGAGGATGACTCCAAAGGCCAGCCACCCAGCTACACAGCAAGCCACGGAGTAAGAGTAAGATTTATAGAATTAAGAGAATAGGAAAAGCCCAGAGGCAAAAGGTAGATGGGATCACTTTAAGTTAAGAAAAGCTGGCTAGAACTAAGCCAAGCTAAAGCAGGCATCATAAGTAATAATAAGCCTCCATGTGTGATTTATTTGGGAGCTGGGTGGCAGGCCCCTCGCAAAAGAATAAAAACAATTAACACCAAAGAGGGGATGGCATGTAAGAAACTTACTTCATGCACCTCAGAATTGTTAAGGTGCGAGCAAATGTAATGAATGGAAAAGCCACCCAGAGTTCCACTGTGATCCTCAAGGATGACAGAATACTTTTTACATGACTCAAAATTTTATAAACTTTATTTTTATAGACACATATTATTTTTAATATACTTTAATTTATTTAGCTATTTGTATTATTGGACATAAAATGTATATATTAAAAAAATCCTTGAGAACAAAGCTAGATGGCTTTTTCAGATGTTAAAACATTACAAAGTTATAGTAATTTCAAATTTATTTTTATTATTTTTATGTATGTGTATATGTGTGTATTTTGTGTAAATACTGTATATATGTGTGTATTTGTGCAGAGGGTATGTACATCTGAATGTGAGTGACCAAGGAGGCCAGAAGAGGCTGTTGGTTGCCCTTGAGCTGGTGTTACAGAGCACTGTCAGCTGTCCTACATGGATGCTAACATCTGAACCCTCTGCAAGAGCAACTAGTACTCTTAACCACAGGCCACCTCTTTAGCTGGAGTTGTGATAGTTTGAACAGTATGGCATTTGGGTGAAGCTAGAAAAATGAAGCCATTAACAGACTATAGATTACGGAACTAGGTCACCACATGCAGAGCCACTTTGTAGCACTGATATTCAATAGAAAGAAGGCAGGAGACTCAATGGTGTAAAGGAAATAAATTTTTAAAGGATAAGGTATTTAATAAGTGTTGCATAGAAAATTGACTTGTTATAGACAAAAGAAATATCAATCATACCATGCGCAAGTTAACTTGAAGTAGATTAAAAATCTAAACACAGTGTCTAAAACATTCAAATATCTGCAAGAAATCATTTGAGATTATTTTTTGTGACTTTGATATAAAGGAAGATATTAAAAATATGACACAAAAAGAATGTAATGCAGGGGTTTGGGTTGTGCTGTAAGCCTGTATTTAAGACTTCCTCCCCCTTCAATAAATGACATTTGGCATTTAAAATTAAATATATATATATAATTGAATGAATACTGCGAATGTAATCTACAAATACCACAAATGTGATTAATATCATGAGTGTAATTAATGAATATCATGAGTGTAATTTAAAAAATAAATAAATAAAAAAGGGAAAAAATGTAGTGCAGGGGTTTGGGTTTTTGTTGTTGTTTTTTAATAAGATAAGGTCTGCAAATGTCAGTAATTTCACTCAAAAGTAAACTGACAAGCCACAGACTGGAAGCTATTATTTATTATGTATCTATACATATGTGTGTGTGTGTGTGTGTGTGTATTAGAAAGCTTGTATACAGAATGCATTAAAAATCAATAAGAAATATCTACTTTTACAAAGGAATAATTCCTGAAAAGATACTATTTACAAGAGCCTATTAAAATTTTTCCAATACATGGAAATGTGCTCAGTTTCATAGTGCATTTGCTATGGTAGAAATTCAGAATAAACCCACAGTTAATTACCAGTCCAAATCAACCAGGATGGGTATTATCAACGTGACTGACAATGTTGGGTATCATCAAGGGTGTGGAATAACTGCATGTGTGAAACTCTCACATTAATGGTATCATTCTAAGCTGCCTCAATCACTCCGGCAATCTGCTTTTCAGTATCAATTAAAAGTGTCACATAGAAATGTAAATCCAAGTGTATAACCCCTAAAGACATGAACAGAAATATCTAGCCACTTAACCTATAGTGGCCCCAAATTGGAAATACTTCAAGTGTCCTTTAAATGGAGGCCAGATAAGCAAATTGTGATGTTTTTCTAAACACTAGAATAGAAAAAGAACAATATATGTATGTGTGTGTGTGTGTGTGTGTGTGTGTGTGTGTGTGTGTGTGTGTGTGTGTGTGTGGGTGTGTGTGTATGTGTCTTAGAGTTTTTACTGCTGCAATGAACACCATGACCAAAGCAACTTGGAGAAGAAAGAGTTTGTTTGGGTTGCACTTCCACAGTACTGGTCATCACTGAAGAAATTCAGGACAGGAACTCAAACAGGGCAGGAACCTGGAAGCAGGAGCCACCAGAGGCCATGAAGTGGTGCTACTTACTTGCTTGCTCCTCATGGCTTGCTCAGCCTGCTTTCTTATAGAACCCAGAACCACCAGTCCAGGAATGGCACCACCCACAATGGGCTAGCCCTTCCCTCATTAATCCTTAATTAAGAAAATGCCCTACAGGCTTGTCTGTAGCCTGATCTTATGGAGGCATTTTCTAAATTGAGTCTCTCTCCTCTCAGATGACTTAAGCTTGTGACAAGTTGACATGAGACTATTCAGCACACATGAGCTTATAGTTTAATGAAAGAAGTAATTACAGAAGAATGCTTCTTTATATGAAATTATTGGGTAGGTGAAACTAGCCTATGCTGATGGAAGTTAGATATTGTCTGTGGGTTGTCACTGAGAAGGAAGAGCCACATTAGATTCTAATAGAGTAATAAAAGAACCAATAACTTGATCTGGGTGGTGGTTACATCGCTATATTCATATAAAATATTTATTGAGGCAAACTCTTAAGATTTGAATGTATTAGTGCAGGTAAATTACACTTTCATAGAGTAGAAAATACTCCCTAGGATAAATAGTATGGTAATAACTATCTTTGGATATAGTTGTTATGCCACATATCTATGTATATAAATGGAAAGGCTATGTAAGGGTGGTGTTAAATATGCCAACTCTGGAGTCAGGCTGCCTCTCTATTTGGTTGAATTTCTGCTTCTGAAAACTGCTACCTGTACAAGTGTGTGCCATGCATATCAGCTTGTGTTGGGCCACTTTTTAACATCATTAGACTTAGAAGAAGAAGAACATCTGTGTAATAGGGTTTAACAAGATTCAAGTGTCTTGATATACATAAAGGACTCGGAAATATCATCTGCATATTTTGGAAGTTTGTGATATCTGTCACAAAGTTCTTTATAAAAAGTATATGACCAGTTTACACTTCAGTCACCAGTCTGTAGATGGCCTGGTAGATAATTCCATGAAACAAATTCTCTTTAGGTGTTAATGACTGTTAATGGAAATGAAGAAGGTATTTTGGTTAGGCAACAACCACTCTGACTTGTGGCCTTAAGGTAAGCAAGAAGCATCTATGAAGAAAGCTAAATATTGTGAATTAAATTAACTTGCCTGTAATTCTTTGCTTATATGTTAAATCTTGCATTTCTTGAATTGCTTTGGCCTTGTTCTTCATTCTGAACCCTGCTCTTTATACTTCCATAGAAAATAAAAATATTCCCTAGAATAAATAATATGGGGATAACTATCTGTGTGACTTTTGCTATGGTTTGGATATGGTTTACCTGGGAGATACCCTAAATGCTGATGCTGTTGGAGCTTGGTCCTCAGGGTGGCACTATCAGGAGTGGATGAACCATTAAGAGGCAGAGCCTTGGGTCACTGGGGGGCATGTACACAGAAGGTGGCTCTGTTTCTAACTCTTCATGGTCTTTGCAGAGCAATTTATACAAGGAGCTATCATGGCCACCACCTTCTCTTTGCTTCCTATATCAAGGAATCTGTAATCTGCTTATCCCTATATTTACTTTTGCCATATTATCCTCCACGAACAAGTAATCAAG
>CABHPR010129969.1:0-20533 GCA_902168415.1 Peromyscus melanophrys | reverse complement strand
ATAACCAAATTTACCTTGTATTTCTAGTTATACTATGCCAAGAAATTCAGAGATCTGGAGCAAAGAAAGATACATACATCTAAATCATATCTGTTCTTACCTCATCTCCGTTTATATTTTAATAGCAGCTGTTAAACATACAATTTGATGTTAGATGCAAGATTTATGCATGATGAAGCCTGGTGTGTTAGTCTATTCATAGACTTGTGCAAGAATCAACACTCTCAAGTTCCATTTTCATTTCTACCCCAGACCCTCTATAACCATTGGGAAAAGGAAACTATTCTTGCCTCATTTTCTGTCCTTGGAGAACACTAACCAACTTTCTACTTCAATAAATGGTCTACTTTTCACATAGTATTGTGAAATGCTTAGGATTTTTTAATTCTTGTAAGATCATGTCATAAGAAAATAGTTTTCATCATTGCCAGTGCAGGTAACGTTTTATTTTTGCCTAACTTCCTTCAATAAAATCATCAGTATAATTTGCTACAGAATTAGAAACTGATATCTTTGTTATTTTAGGGCAAAAGCGCTAAGCTCTATTGCTTAGGGTGTTGTTTGCTCTAAATTTTTGTTTGTTGTCTCTTCTCCTTATTTTTACTTTATTGGAAATATATTATTTTCTCATGTACAATATATCCTAATTATAGTTTCCCCTCCCCTACTCTTCCCAGTTCCTTCTCACCTCCTCCATCATCACTGGACCCTCACCTCTCAGATAATCCTGCTATTGCCCAGAGTCAGGTTTATCTCAAGGCCATAGTTCAGCAGGACCAGCCCCCAACATGCTCCAGCAGGTTATACATGGGTCTGTACCCCAATTTTAAGTGAATTATTTCATATTTCTAGTGTCTTTAGTTCTTTATATAACTGGGATATTAATGCTGTAACAGATGTGGAGTTGTAAATTAAAAAAAAAACTTTTCCCATTCTGTAGGCTGCTGTTTTTGATGTTGTCCATTGCCTTGCAGAAACCCTTTAGTTTCATGAGGTCCCACTTATTAATTGTTAATCTTAGTGCCTATGCTGTCCTTGCTCTGTTCAGGAAGTTGTCTCCTGTGCCAAGTCATTCAAGGCTATTACTCACTTTCTTTTTATACTAGGTTGAGTGTATCTGGTTTTATTTTAAAGTCTTTGATCCATTTGGAACTGAGTTTTGTGCAGGGTTATAGTAAGTATCCATTTGCATTCTTCTACATTTAGTCATCCAGTTTGACCAGTGCCATTTGGTGAAGATGTTGCCATTTTTCCAGTGTGTATTTCTGGCTTCTTTATCAAAAATCAGGTGTCAATAGGTGTGTGTTTATTTCTGAGTCTTCAAATTGATTCCATTGATTAATGTGTCAGTTTTTATGGGAAAATGTAGTTTTTATTACTATAGCTCTGTAGTACAACTTGAAATCAGGAATTGTGAGACCTCCAGCAGTTATTTTATTGTTCAGGATTCTTTTAGCTATCTCAAGTGCTTTTATGTTTACATATGAATAACTGTCATTTCAATGTCTGTAAAGAATTATGTTGAACTTTTCATGGAAATTGCATTGGATTTATAGATTTCTTTTGGTGAGATGGCCATTGTTACTATCTTAATTCTACCAATTCATGAACATTGGAGAGATTTCCATCTTCTAGTATCTTCCTCAATTTCTTTCTTCAAAGACTTGAAAATTTTAGCATACAGGTTTTTCACTTGCTTGGTTAGTTACCCTAAGATAGTGTATGTTATTTGAGGCTATTTTGAAAGATCCTGATTCCTCGCTGAACCCGTTTGTTGTTTGTATATAGGAGAGCTACTCATGTTTCTGAGTTAATTTTGTATCCAGCTACTTTGCTGAAAATGTTAATAAGACGAAGAAGTTCTCCAGTAAAATTTTATGGGTCAGTTATGTATACTATCTTATCATCTACAAATAAAAATACTTTGACTTCTTTCTTTCCAATTTTTATACCCTTGATCTATGGCAGTTGCTTTATTGCTCTAGCTAAAACCTTAAGCACTATATTGAACAGGTACAGAAAGTGGAAAACTTATCTTTATCCTGATTTTAGGGGAATCTATTTGAGTTTAGCTCCATATTATTTGATGTTGGCTATAGACTTGCTGTATATTGCCTTTATTATGTTTAGGTGTATCCCTTGAATTCCTAATCTCTCCAGGACTTTTGTCATGAAGGAATTTTGAATTTTATCAGAAGTCTTTTCTTCATTTAGTGAGATGATCTTGTGTTTTTTTTTCTTTCAGTTTGTTTATATGGTGGATTGCATTTATTGCTTGTCATATATCAAATCTATCCCTACATCTCTGCAATGAAGGCTACATGATCTTAGTGAATGATATTTTTATGTGTTCTTAGATTCAGTTTGCAAGTATTTTATTGAGTATTTTTGCATCAATGTTCATAAGAGAAATTGTTCTGTAGTATTCTTTATTTGTTGGGTTTTTCTGTGAGTTTGATATTAGGATAACTTTGGCCCTAGAATAAATTTGGTAATGTTTACACTGTTTCTGCATTGTGGAAAATTTGAGGACTACTGGGATTAACTGTTTATCTTAGTTAAGGTTTCTGTTGCTGTGAACAGACAATGTCTACACGGCAACTCTTATAAAGGAAAACATTTAATTGGGTGGCTTAGAGTTCAGAGGTTCAGTCCATTTTCATCATGGTGGGACATTCTGGCATGCAGGCAGACATGACACTGGAGAAGGATTTGAGAATTCTACATCTTGATTCACAAGCAACAGGAAGTAAACTGAGACACTGGGCATATTTTGAGTATGAGTTTTTCAAAGCCTGCCTCCCACCGGGACACATTTCCTCCAAGGAGACTAAACCTAATCCAACAAAGCCACACCTCCTAATAGTACCACTCTCAGTTAGATTATGGGGGCCAATTACATTCAAACTACCACACTCTTCTTTGAAAGTCTAGTGGAATTCTGTGGCAAAATCATCTGGTCCTGGGATGACTTTTAATAACTGCTTCTATTTTTACTCGGGTTTATAGGTATTCAAATTGCTTATCTGATCTTGATTTAAATTTAGTGAGATCTTTAAGGAAAATTGTCCATTTCTTTTAAATATTTCAAGTTGGTGGAAAATACTACAGGCTTATGTAGTATGCTTTTATGATTCTCTGGATTTCCTCTGTGTCTATTGTTATATTGCCCTTTTCATTTCTGATTTTGTTAATTTTGACATTTTCCTTTTGTGTTTTAGTTATTTTGATAAGGGTTTATCAATTTATTGATTTTTTTCAAGGGACTAACTCTTTGTTTCCTTGATTATTTGTATTGATTTCTTTGTTTCTATTTTTAATATTTCAGCTCTGAATTAGAATATTTTTTGCCATCTACTTCTCTTGGGTGTGATTAGTTCTGTTTTTTTTTTTCTTTCTAGAGCTTTTAGGAGTGCTGAGAGGTAGTTAGTATAAGATCTCTCCAGCTTTCTTTTTTTAAATGGAGGCACTTATTGTTCTGAACTTGCTTCTTAGAAGCATTTTCATTATGCCCCTTAAATTTGGGTATGGTATGTATTCATTTTTACTGAATTTTAGAAATACTTTAAAGTTCTTTCTTTATTTCTATCTTGACCCATTTTTTCATTCAGGAAAAACTCATTCAGTTCCTACGAGTTTGTAAGCTTTCTGTTGTTAATGTTGTTATTGATATACTGTTTTATTTCATTGTTGTCTGATAGGACTCAGGCAGTTATTTCAATTTTGTTGCATATGTTGAGGTTTGCTTTGTTTTTGAATAAGTATTCAGTTTTGTAGAAAGTTCCATGAGGTGCAGAGAAGAAGGTATATTCCTTTGTGTTTGGGTAAAATGTTTTGCAAATATGTGTTAGATCCATGTGGTTTAAAATGTATGCTAGCTTCAGCATTTCTCTGCTTATTTTTTGTCTGTATACCCTGTCCATTGGTGAGAAGGGGGTAGATAAGTCTTCCACTATTAGTATCTGCAGGTCAATGTGTGATTAAGCTTTAATAACATTTCTTTACAAACTTGTGTGCCCTTGTGTTTGGGGAATAGATGTTAAGAATTGAAATGTCACCTTGGTGGATTTTCTGTTTAATGAGTATGTAGTTTCCTTCTTCATCTCTTTTGGTAAGTTTTGGTTTGAAGTCTATTTTGTTAAATATTAAAATGGCTATACCATCTTTCTTCCTAGGTCCATTTGCTTGGATTATCTTTTTTTCAACCCTTTAACATGAATTAATGACTATCCTTCATGTTGAGGTATGTGTCTTGAATGTAGTAAAAGATAGATCTTGTTTTCTCATCCATTTTGTTAGTCTGACCAATGATTATTGATTCCGGTTATTCTGGTGATGGTGGTGGTAGTGGTAGTGGTAGTGTGTGTGTGTGTGTGTGTGTGTGTGTGTGTGTGTGTGTGTGTGTGTGTGTTCCCCCTCCTTTTTTTTTTTTTGATTTTGATGTTGTAAGATTATATATTTCCTGTGTTTCCTTGGTTGTAATTCACCTCCTTCTGTTGGAATTTTTCTTCTAGCACCTTATATAAGGCTGGATTTGTAGATAATTATCATTTAAATTTGGTTTTATCATGGAATATCTTATCTTCACCATCTATGGTGATTGAAAGTTTTGCTGGGCATAGTAATCTGGGCTGACATCTTGGTCTCTTAGAGTCTTCAGGACATCTGTTCAGGCCCTCTAGCTTTTAGAATCTACATTGAGAAATCATGTGTAATTCTAACCTGTCTACCTTTATTTGTTACTTAGTCTTTTTCCCTTGTAGTGTTAATATTCTTTCTTTCTTCTGTATATTTAGTGTTTTGACTACTATGTTCCTTTTCTGGTCGAATCTGTTGTTTATATGTGTGCTTCTTGTACCTTCTTTATGTTAGGAAATTTTTCTATCATTTTGTTGAAAATATTTTCTGTGCCTTAGAGTTGGTATTCTTCTTCTTCTTATATTCCTATTGTTCTTAAGTTTGGCCTTATTACAGTGTCTCAGATTTCTTGATGTTTTGTCTTAAAGTGTTTTAGATTTAAAATTTTCTTTGACTGATGCATCCATTTCTTCCATTGTATCTTCAATGCTCACAATTTCTCTCTTCTATATCTTGTATTCTATTATCCAAAATAGTTCTTATTCAATTCCTAATTTCTTTATTTCCATAATGCCCTCACTCTGGGTTTATGGTATTGATTTTATTTCTGTTTTCAGGTCTTGAATGGTTCTATCATGATTTTATTTTTTTAATTGAACAAACTTTATTTCTGCTGAACTCTACCTTCTGTAATTTTTCTATGTTTTATTTTCTCTTTGGTGTGTATTTATACACATTTTTAAAAAAATTACCTGGGGCTAGAGAGATGGCTGAGCAGTTAAGAGCACTGACTGCTCTTCCAGAGGACCTGGGTTCAATTCCCAGCACCCACATGGAAGCTGACAACACCCTCACGCAGACATTCATGAAGGCAAAACAGCAATGCAAATAAAATAAAAAATAAATTAATAAAAATTATCATTTATTTATTGTTCTATTTTGCACATATATGTGAGAGGGTACATGTTCATCACACATTGCACTCATGGAGATCAGAGGACAATTTGAGAAGCTGGTTGTCTCCTACCACTACATAGGCCCAGAGGTTTGAACGGTGGTGGCCAAGCATGATGGCAATTCTTTCATTTCTGGCCCAAGTTTTATACATTTTAGTTTTATCATTATACTTACATGTCTATAATAACTTCTCTGCTCATTTACATTTACAATAAAAAGTTCTCTTACACGTTTTTTCTAAGTACCTTCATTCACAGTTTATACAATTTTTCTGATACAATTTGAAACTTTCCTTGACTTTGATAATCTGTGTTCTCTTTACTTCTATAATGTATCATTCTCAAGCTATCTTTCAAAGACTCAAAACAAATTTACATGGGCTATTTTTAAGTGCTTTTAAAGTGATTTCCAAGACTGTAGCTTATAATCAGTATTCCTCTCAGGTGGCTTCCTGGTTCTTTACTGGAACCAACTCTTATAGAGCAGGTAGTTTATCTGTTGTCTTAGTCATCATAAACAAGTATTTTAACGCTATGCTACATCCCAAGTTCACAATTCAGTGGCATTTGTGTTTGTGTGTGTGTGTGTGTGTGTGTGTGTGTGTGTGTGTGAGTGTGTGTGTGTATGCGTGTGTGTGTGTGTGTGTGTGTGTGTGTGTGTATGCATGTGTGTGTGTGTGTGTGTGTGTGTGTGTGTGTGTGTGTCTTGAGACAAGGGCTGACTGTAACACAGGCTTGCTTGAGGTTCACAGTAACCCTCCTGACTCAGCCTCTTAAACACTGAATTTATAACCATGAGTCACCACACCCAGCACAGTATTTCTTGTGAACATATACTTCTTACTTGTTACTTTCCATTCAAATAATGCTCACAGAGGAATTTTGGGATCAATTTATATAATCAACTTATTCTTCTTGTACCCTGAAGCAATTATCTTTACAGAATATCAATGCTTCATTTGATAATAAGAGGTTTGTTGAGTTTTTAATCCCAGTTCTCACCAGGAATGTCAGGCAGTGGTTATGTCTGATTTATTTTGCTTTAGAAATTCCTAGCACAGTTATTGGCCAAACAAAACCAAGTGCTCAATAAACAGTTTGTGGGTCAATAAATTATAATTGAAAGAGTATTAAGTTTAGAGCTCATAGCCCTAGTCTCAGAGAACCTTGATTTTCCAAACTGTTCACAGTGACTCTGAATCTGTATTTTTTTCATTATCAATGTTTTCTTGTCCCGACACACTGGAGGAACACAAAGTTCCTCTTATGAAAATGCCTGTTCCTAGTCATTTCTCAGATGAAAATGTACAATAGTAGTATTACTAGCTGTGTGATTTACACAACCTCCTAAGTCTTGGAGTCATATTTACTTATTCACTGGAATTCTTTGTCTCTTTTAAGCCCCTTGGTCTTCTATCCTATCACCTTTCTGGTCTACAGTCACATAATTTCCATTGGCATTTTTAAAGGGAAAAACAAACACTTCTCATATAATTTCTTATATTTATTGCTTTCAATATAGATTCATATTTCTTTAAGTGCTAAATACAGGTAATGGCGGTATTGTTCCAAATTTAATTTCAGTCTTTTTGGCCACTGATGGAGTTTGGATGTGCAATATACTTTCATTGTAGCCTGTTTGAATTGTTTAGTTTCCTAGAAACATTTACTGACTACTGATACAAACCAAGTATGAATTCCATTTGTTCTTCATGACTTTTGAAGCAAACTTGTAAGTATAAAAAGTTATATGTCACTTGTTCCCTTTCATCCCATATACCTGACTGCATGCATGGCTGTGTTTATGTTTTAGCCCCTACTCCTTTGCCAAAAAATACACTCATTGATAAGCTATAATTGAGGTGGAGAACAGATTAGAAATATGAGAATATCCTCTTACTACCAAACTGTCTCAAAATGTACTGGTAATGTATACTGACTTATCATTAGATTATAGTCTAAGTGGTAAATGTTTGTTTATATTTTGTGGAATAATGGAAAAATATTAATTTGAGATTCAAATTAAAATCTATTGTTTAAACCAAAGCTTTAAAAACTGTAGGTCAGGAACATAGGTGGGATTGTATGAGTCAATGTGGGGAGGAGACATGCTAGTAGAAAGCACCCTTGAAATAAATTCCCCCTGTACAAACACAGCCCTCCAGTTTGTTAGGAGTGACACTCGGCTTCTAAGAGCTTGACTGTAACATCACTCTTAAGAAGTGACAAAGCCAAATTTTCCATCCAGCAGTCTTCCTTCTTTTAAATGCCAATCATTCTATTCACACAGAACAATTAGAAACAATTTTATAGATCAATAATATCTTTGTCAAGGAATCACAGTGTGACAATTAAGTCATTAAATAATCCATAGAGAAGCTTTTGATAGCATTCCTTACAGGTATCTATAGGAGAAAAGCAAATCACTGCACATTATCCAATTGACTATTTCAGCAATATTTGTATTTCTACATAGTTCAGGAAACGTTCTGGCTAGTCATTCTCATACTATTACCATCTATTTAGGATTAAATGATTGCCTGGCGGTGGTGGCACAAGCCTTTAATCCCAGCACTCAGGAGGCAGAGGCAGGCCAATCTCTGTGGTTAGTCTGGTCTACAGATCTAGTTTCAGGACAGCCATGGCTGCACAGAGAAACCCTGCCTAGAAAAACATTTCAAGAAAAAAAAAACTTGATGACTACTACTGGGTATATGTTTTCTTCACAATTGAGACAAGGTATCTCTGATTTTAGTTTCATAACAGTTTCTCCTTAGAAGGTCAAAATATGCAAGAGAAGATGACAGAACTGGTACCATACCATCTCTGCATATTGCCATGCTCAGGAATGACTGAGAGAAGTGAGACTATTATGAAGTTTGGGAGCTCAACCCAACGACTTCAATGAATTTCTAGTCAGTTTTACATTTTACCTTCAAAAGTTGAAATAATGTCTTCTCTGGGATATCCTGCACACACCCTCACAATCTTCAGCAGCCTTATCTGTTTACCACCAGCCTCCAAGTCCTCACATGGATCACTTCTGCTCTCAACTGTGAAGCCTTGAGTCAATGGCTTACATGTGGAAATGATACAGCATGGTTGATCCAGACTGAAATTCAGAAACTATTAGATTAAAAACAGCTGAAATCAAGTTTTCTTAATTTTTTCTTCAACCCTCCTTTTTTAAATCTCTGTGAGAAGAAGTAGGTCATAAGGAGGTACTTTCCACTGCTGATCATACCCAATGAAAAATTCTGTTATTTCCAAAGGAAATAATTGAGCTGACAAGGCAGCTAGAACTGCAGCTCTCAGAAGCCTGGGTCCCTCTCACATGCCATAAGGCACTCTCATTTTGCAATCCACATCATCATTACCATTCCCAGATACTCAACAAATTTTATCCTATCCACACCAGATGTTTCACTCCAATAGTCAAACTTTGTCTCACTTTATTAAAACTTATTATAGCTTACCTCTGAGGATCTATCCTTTCTAAAGGACTATCATTGCTGCTTGTAAAATTTGCCAAACTACTAATCCTACCTCTGGGTATCAGAGTCTCCCTTTCCCCACTCACTAAGCTGAGGGATCGCTCCCTGGGTCAGACTGGCAGCTCTATTTCACCCACATGACAACAATTAGATGTTTAGAATACATTTTGGTTCTAGTAGACACATTTTCAGGATGGGTAGAAGATTTCGCTGCCACTAATAAAAAAGATCACAGGCAGTATATAATCTCCTTTTTAGGGAGATCATTTCCTATTTTGGAGTTCCTACCTCCCTTGAATCAGATAATAGCCCTGAATTTACCTCTTAAGTCCCTCAAACTCTAGCCAAAGACCTTAATGTCATGTGGCATTTCTACATTCCCTACTATCCCCAGTCTTTAGGCAAGATAGAATGAACGAATCACTCTCTCAAAAAGATTCTTATCAAATTCTCCCAAGAACTCCATACTGATTGGATAAAACTCCTGCCATTGGCTCTCCTGCAAATAAGAGCCCTTTCAAAGAAACCCCTCCTCATCTCCCCTTTGCAAGCTCATGTATGGATGGCTGATTATGCTGCCTAGTCTCACCTTTCAGCCATCACCTTTCCCTGCTCACCTTCTTAGCCCTCTGTTACACTATGTTCACACTCTTCTTTGGAACTTCATTCACCATCAGTTGCCTCAGCCTCATGTAGATCCTCTTCCCTCTTTAATCAACATTGAGGACATCTTTCTCTCTGCTCCATGTCATAATCTCCCTCTTCTTTCTCCAAAACGGACAGAATCCTTCAGGGTCATCCTAACTACCCCAACTGATGCTGAGCTCAACTGCTGCCTTCCCTCAGTGGATTCATCTTTCACATCTCAAACCTTTTATACCACCAACTCAAGATAATCTTTCTTACATTTTTGTCTCCAACAGAACCTTGCCTTCTTATGTTTCAGAAGATACCAAAGTCAACCATCTTGCCTCCGGTCTCAGAAGAATGAGTCCTTACACACCTGTCAAGACTCAAGCCATTACCTATTGGGTAATGCCTTGCTTCTTCTCCTTCTACTTCTTCCTACTCACCCCCATCAGTAGTGAACTCCATGTATGCAGAATTGAGGTTCAGAAAACCTATACCCAGCAGTTCAATCAGACCACTTGTATGGTAGGATCAGGAGACTGATCACCAGCAGGTTGTCAAGAAGAGATATTTATCCCCATAACATCAAAATCATTTCTAAAACATGTATCCCCTATGCTTGCTTACTACATGATCAAACTAGAGATTACTGTCAGTGCTGGCCAGAAACTTATGGAGGCTGTCCTTATTGGTTCTGTAGGAGATATAACACATATTCAAGAGCACTCTGCCTTTTATGAGGAATGAGGAAACTTTTATATTCTAATTAAGGACCCATGTGTCCCCAGATTGGAGATGGGAGTCATGGGTAAGCTTTACTGAAGCATTACTTTATTGAAGGCATACTCAAAATGCAGAAGGTGCACATTCCACTCTCTTGAGCCTTGGATATAGATACAGCAGAAGAAGATACTGGTAGTGTTGATGCTGTGTAATGTTCACAGTTAAACAGTATTTTACCTTATTAGATGTGTGTCAATCTCCCCCAGGGAGTTTTTCAGGGCTCTGTGGAAAGAACAAAAATGCCTGGGTCCTTATTAGGATTAAGGATTTTCTTTGTGTCATGATAGTGACTTAGGGTTTAGCTCGTTGGTAGCCCACATGGTGTTTAGCATTTTGAAAAAAAATCTTTGACCTTATAATTGGCTAATTTCTGAGTGGAGTTATTTAATCTCATAAGCATATACTTCTCTAAAACATGACTCAAGCATTTTGAAATGAAATACAGAGTCATAAGTATATAACCCAAGGGCATGCAGAATAGATTAAAAAGCTGTAGGTTGGAGACAGGGAGAAAGATCATAAGGATTATTACAGCTTTGATTGAGAACTGAAGAGGGAAGACAGAATGGAATGTTGAAAGAAACAGGGGGAAAAGGCCTGAAGACAAATGTTACATATTTGACATGAAAGTTTATAGGACAAAGGCTCAAAATTATGTCCTAGTTTAAGAAAAAATAGGAGATTTAGGATGCTAAGACAATATTTAATAAATTACAGTGTGTTTTTAAATTTTATTTATTCAATCCTTAAATAATTTATTATTTTTAACAAAATGCATGTATTTTTATGTGTTTCTGTGTGAGGATACATACAGGAGTGTAAACACTGTGCAGACCAGGAGAGAGTGTTTGATTCATTGGAATTGAAGTGGTTGTGCTGCCAGCATGTAGGTACTTGGAATTGACCTGGGCTCCCCTGCAGAGCAATGAAAGTTCTTAATCACTGAGACATCTCTCTAGCCATGAAGTGATTTTTAGTATCTTTAGAGAGACCTAAAGAAGATAGACTCACAGCAGATGTTCCCGGGATACCAGAAATTATATTTTTCTTAACTGCAGCTATAAAACAGGAAATATAGAGCTAAGGTTAGGATATTAATTCAAACCTTTGATGTAATGAGTGGCAAATAGACACAAAAAGACATAAGAAAATACGATGGATTTATGATCAATTAGAACTGGTATTCCAAATTCTGTGAAACATTACACTTGATTTTACCCTTTCAGTATCAAATATATTTCACGCACTCATTAATCACCAAAACAACAACAAAACCCATTACAGAATTAGAACCAGAAAAAACAGTGATCTTTACATTCTTTTTATATCTCCTGTCCATTACTTGAATTCCCTCCTTCCTCATTCCCCTGTAGATAGCTTTTCTTACTGTCTTTTAATGTTATATAATACATGTACATCTGTTTAAATATATACATGTATTATTAGCTAGACTCTATACATGAGAGAGAACATGTAGTTTCTTTCTGAGGCTGTGTATCCTTGCTTTATATACAGTATACATTCACCATTTCCCTGAATTTTCTTCAACTTCATTATCTTTAGATGTTAAGTTAAAGGAATACTACTCAGTATTCCATTTAATGCATGTACAGATTTTTCATTATTCATTCATCAGTTGAAGGACAAGGAGATTGACTCCAGTTGTTTGCAATAGTGAATAAAAGAGAAATAAGTGTATGAGTGCAAATATCTCCATGGAAGAATTCTCTGGATATATACTCAAGAATGGAATAGCTGATACATAAAACAGTTCTATCTGTTTCTTTCTTTCTTTCTTTCTTTCTTTCTTTCTTTCTTTCTTTCTTTCTTCTTCTTTTTTTTTTTTTTTTTGGTTTTTCGAGACAGGGTTTCTCTGTGTAGCTTTGCGCCTTTCCTGGAACTCACTTGGTAGCCCAGGCTGGCCTCGAACTCACAGAGATCCGCCTGGCTCTGCCTCCCGAGTGCTGGGATTAAAGGCGTGCGCCACCACCGCCGGGCTCTTCTTCTTCTTTTTTAAGAAATAGTCAACATAATAAAATTATAAACTATTTTTAAATTAAATAAATCACTAATAAAAAATTTAGTAAGACTATTTTAGTTGAATGTGCTATTTGCAAAAGCAAACTAGATATCACCTTTTCTCTCCCATGAGTCACTTGTCTTCAGTTGCTTAGTGTGCAGAGATGGACATGGATATCTGCAAGTTTCAAACTGTATCAACATTACTTATTCTACTACATTTCTCTACTCTTAGAAAATATCTATTTTTGTAATATGATATGTGTAGTTAGTATGTTCAATTGTAGTAAACAGTTTCATTTCCTAGGCCTTCTTCATATATTCAAGTCTAACTCTGTAAAGCTGGATACTGCTCTGAGTTAAATATTACTATTTTCTCTAAAATCAATAATCTTCATCTCTATAAGATACTAGGCTCCTTCCTCGACAGTTTCCCCTCAGTTTCATAGCTACTGGTGTTCACTTTTTTGTTTCTTTGTAGTGCTAAACTTTCTACAAGAATTCCATGTCTGTCTACCAAATGTCTCCCAACTTTAGTATTCAGAACTCGTTGTTTTGCAAAGGAATTAAACAACGAATATGCTAAAGGAGTTGCAGAACAGACACCTGAAGTACATACATTATTTATATCTATTA
Organism: Peromyscus melanophrys; assembly: GCA_902168415.1. Taxonomy (NCBI): domain Eukaryota; kingdom Metazoa; phylum Chordata; class Mammalia; order Rodentia; family Cricetidae; genus Peromyscus; species Peromyscus melanophrys. The sequence continues at coordinate 7,437 of CABHPR010129969.1, read as the reverse complement.
AAAATGCCAGTTCAGTGAGCATTCATGTAGCTGAGCTGCGAAATGTAAGCCCCAAGCTGTCATCGATAACTGCCCAGCCTGAGAATTTCAAAAGGCCATTCAAAGAAGGACACAGAGATGTGGAAATACAAAGCATGCAAATGTCAGGATTTGATGTGGTTTTACTCTTGTTTATTCCTTGCAAAATTATGTTAGGTTGTACATTTTCTTTTACACCTAACTTCAACAGGGGTTGTGCTCCCTCATTGAAACTTCTAGCCAATACATAAAGTCTCAGGAGTCTTCTAGGTATAAATGAATTTTACATAGAAAAATGTTAAATTTCCTTGAACAAATGTAATCAGGTTTTTTTAAATAAGGACTATGGAGAATATGTCAGAATTTCTTCTAGTGCAATTGAGATATTTCTCTTCAATGGGAATACATTGAGTAGCATTTTATATTTGTATGTATGTATGTATGTATGTATGTATGTATGTATGTATGTATGTGTGTATGTATGTATGTTAGTTAGGGTTTCTATTGCTATGATGAAATACCATGATCAAAAAGCAAATTGGAGAGGAGGAAAGGGTTTATTTGGCTACACTTTAGTATTGTTGTTCATCACTGAAGGGAGTCAGGACAGGAACTTAAATAGGGCAAGATCCCAGAGGCAGGAGATCACGCACAGGTTGTGGAGGGAAACTGTTTACTGGCTTGCTCAGTCCAGTTCTTATAGAACCCAGAATCAAAAGCCCAGGGATGGCACCACCCACCATCAGTCCTCCCCCATTGATGGCTAAATGGGAAATGCATTACAGCTGGATCTCAGAGAGGCATTTTCTCAACTGAGGCTCTTTCTTCTGATGACTCTAGCTTGTGTCAAGTTGACACACAGAAACAGCCAGTACAGTATGTATGTATGTATGCATGTATGTGTGGGGGTATTGTGTTCCCCAAAATATTGTGTATGCTAATAAACTTATCTGGGGTCAGAGAACAGGACAGCCATAATATTAAACAGAGGTTAGGCAGTGGTAGCATACGCCTTTAATCCTAGCATTCCAGAGACAGAAATCCCTCTGGATCTCTGTGAATTCAAGGCCACATTGGAAATGGCCAGGCACGGTGATACACACCTTTTATCCCAGAAAGCCAGCCTTTAATCCCAGGGAGTGGTGGTAGAGAGCAGAAAGGTATATAAGATGTGAAGAAACTCGAGGCATTTGGCCTGGGTAGGCATTTGGCCTGGAGAGGCCTTTGGCCTGGAGAAGCATGTGGCTGGTTAAGCTTTCAGGCTTCTAGCAGCAGTTCAGCTGAGACCCATTCTGGATGAGGGCTCGGGGCATCCAGTCTGAGGAAACAAGACCAGCTGAGGATTCAGCGAGATGAGATAGCTGTGGCTTATTCTGTCTCTCTGACCTTCCAGTGTTCACCCCAATAACTGGCCTCGGGTTTGACTTTATTAATAAGAACTTTTAAGACTCATGCTACATGTATGTATGTATGTATCTTATGATTCTAAAACTCTATCAGATATGTCTAATAAATTATTGAAATTACCTGATGCCATGACTCTACAAGGTAAAACAATATATGTATATTATTTCAAAATATAATAAGTACCTACATCCTTACTTTAAAACTCAAAAGATAATTAAATTTATCAACATTTGAAACTACTCTGGTATCATAGTCTAATCAAGGTCTCTCATAAACATTAAAAAAGAAATGATATCCTGGATTTTGGTGGATCATTTGCTGATTTTTCTTTTCTTCTTTGTGGTTTTACAATATGTGTTTTCTTTTACATGGGGCAAGACATCTTTGATGATGAATTAAATGTCTGTTTCCTTCTACTCTACAAAAATCACTTTACTATACTAAGGGAAAAGGTAAGTGAAGACATACCAAGTTTAAGAACAAAGGGCTTATTTGAGTCAAGATGAATGTCTACCCAATGAAATGATTTCTAAGAGATTGGGTTTTATGGTTACACAACAACCACATAAACAAACCAAGCAAGAATGATACAGCAAACCATTTGTCATAGTTACATCATTCAACAAAGACACTGATTAATATGAAGTCACCTGGTTATGCATGCAGAAAATAATTCTGATATGCAGGAACAATCAAGCCTCCTTTCCAAAATTATGCTACTTTTTAGTAACATCAGTTCATTCATCAAAAAATAAAGTGATTAAAGATTAAACTGAGCAGAAATGGGACTTTATAATTCATGACTTTATAGTGATTGTTCCACAACCCATATGTACCAGGGCTATGTGGAGTTTGCAGATCTGATTTCTTTATTAATGTTTTTGACTCTTGCATCATGTTTGAACTTCTTAGGTAAAAGTGTCCCAAAATTTATAAAAATTGGAAAACAATGTTGTGCTAAATTGAAAAAAATCATTATTAGTAAGAAAAATTGATAGACTTTTTTTGTTTTTGTTTTGGATAGTTTTGTGTTTTAGACAGGGTCTCATTAAGCCTAGCAACCTGGAACTCATATTATCCTCCTGCCTTAACCTCTTGATTGTTGCGAATACTAGTGTAAGTAACCATACTTTCTTCAAGACATTTATTTTCTAAAATGTTTATTAAATTGTCCTCATTCATAAAAATATACAACTACATGCAAAAATGATTTGGACATGATAAATTTTCTGTAGAACTCCAACAAGTAACATGCCTCCCTCTCTTTTTGTTCTATATTAACCTTAAGAAACTAAAAAAGAAAGTGGAAGCTTCACATAGTTCACTTCTTCCAAGTGAGTGATTTGTTCTCAGCTCACAGCAGTGGCACACTTTCTTTGTAGAGACACGCTTGCCTGTTAGAGCTGTACAGCATGAAGCAGCTTTATGAAATGAGGCATTCACGTTCTGATGATCTGTTTCCTTTCTATTGACAACGAAAAAAGGCTAAAGTTGTGCAGCTGCACCATTCCCATGATGCCTGTACTTTTACCTTCGTAGAAACCCAGTGAAGTTTCCTTTTAGTATGCATAAAGATCAGGAGACAGGCACACAATGAAGTTCCTTAGACATTCTCTGAATATTTTTTCCAGCCTCACTTCTCTGTAAGGCTGGCTGGCTTGGGAAGGAAAAAAAGGAATAGATGATTCATGAGGGTTAAACATTGCCAGCTGATACTTTATACTAGCTGCAGATGGAGCAGTTTCTTTTTAAAGGCAAAGTTCAAGTCTTCACACAAACAACAATTAGAAAAGTTAATGAGACTCATTTTATTTAAACAATTTTAGTTCAGCTGTGAGGAAGCTCAGCCCTTGAGTACATTATGAAACAACTGTATTTAATTAAATGTTGGTGCCACAGTGAGCAGCTGAACGCATTCTGTTTCTTAGCATTAATTTGTTTATATGGACTTTTTCTCATGTACACTTTCTATCACCTTCTAACTTTGGTTTTTATATTTATCATCTTCATAGACTGTGCCTCAGTTATATGTATTAAAGAAGTACAGATTGCATGCCTATTGTTTGCTAATGACTGTGTCAAACCATAGAAATATAATACTCTCATCACTTAACATGTCCAAGCAGATGGCCAGGACATCATTAAAGATTCCATGATGTTTCTTTCTCACTCTGACTCTGTACTGTTTGTACATATATATATTTGATAGTTTACTACAGTGGTTCTCAACCTGTGGGTTATGACCACTTTGGGGGATCAAATGACTTTTTCACAAGGGTCATATATCAGATATCCTGCTTATCAGAGATTTACATCACAATTCATAACAATAGCAAAATTAGTTATGAAGTAGTAATGAAAATGATTTTATGGTTGGGGGTCACCACAACATGAGGAACTGTATTAAAATGTCACAGCATTAGGAAGGTTGAGAACCACTGGTTTAGTGTTTCGCTAACAAGTGACACACTGCTGGCAAAAGAAAAATCATTAACTCTTAAATGTCAAAGAATTGATAATGTCTGCTATAGAAATGTGAGGAACAAAGATCAGAAAAAAAAGGACACTGTGGGAAGTTAAAAGCATATATGTCTTTATTTTCTTTTAGCTTACACTCAAAAGTGACATTCTATGATTTCCATTTTGTATTTATCTGTGGTTCATTTGAACTTTACCATCTATGCACAAACTGTATTTCCTATCGATCATTTTTATGTTATATAACATGCTTAGGTTAATTTTGTATTTTATATCTTTGAGCATTAAATGACAATCCCAATAAATTATATAACCATAAAGTTTTATGATTCTTATATTCAGGCACCAGAGGCTAATTTATTACTTAAAGTCTTCAGTCATCTGTTCTTTTCACATTTGCTTTTTATTTAAGTGTACATGACTGTATAAAATAGTAGATTTTATTACCTTATTTTCATACCTGTATATAATATAATTGGTCATGCTTCCTCTCCCATGTGCCTACTATTTCTACTAGTGTCTTCCTATTCCTCAGTTGTCCTTGTTTTATTTTTCTATCATTCTTTTAAGATTCACATATTAGAGAAAAATGCAATACTAGTTTTCCTTAATGCACTTAAATTTGCCTACCACCATGGTTGCTGACTCGTTTCCTCTTGCCACAATTGACACATTCTGGCTCTTACTAGCTTACCAATATTGCAGTGTGGATCCTTGACATTCTTTCTTTCTCTATTTGTCCATAGATAGACACCTAGACTAATGATTGCTAGTCTGCAATGAGTACTGCTTTTAATAAAAAGGGTATGCAAATGTCTCTGTGGAATGATGACTTGCAGCCCTTGGGGTATGAACAAAGCAATCCTATAGCTGGATTATATAGTATTTATAATTTTAGGTTTTTTGTTTCTTAGAAATCATGTATATTTCTAGAGTGACTAGTCCTTTCATGTTACCAACCACAGGACATAAAGGTTCCTTTTCCTCCTCAATTCCCTAATATTTTCTTTTTTTCTTCTTGATAGGGATTATATTTGTTGGTTTTCTGTTTTACTAACTTTTAAAATTAGAATATAATTACAGCATCTCACCTTTTCCTGTCCTGCCTCCAAGCTCTTCCATGTCCCTTCCATCAAACCCCTCCCATGTGCTCCCTACTATCTCTCAAATTTGTCCTCATATACATAATTTATTATATATAAATATATTATATATATGAGTTTTAGTATATATAATAAAATGTGTGTGTGTGCTAAAATATATAAATACAACCTGAGTCAGTTTAGTGAGGCTTGTGTTGGTATGATCTCAGGACGGACCACTTTGTACTAGATAACCAATCTAAGGACTTATCATTAGCCAATGATAGTTTTTTTGTCTGGAAGTGGAACCCAGTCAGATTTCCCTCATCCCAGTTGGCCATGTCTATTGAAATTGGCATTGTTCAGGTCTTGTTTAGGCAGCCATACCATTAGGATATAGTAGGTCTAGCTGCCCTGTCATTTCTAGGAATTAACAGTCTCACAGCAGACTTCCTGATCCTCTGGGTCTTGTAATCTTTTTGCTTTTTTGTCCTCCCCAATAGTCCCTGAATCTTAGGTACCATAGTTTTATTGCCAATATATCTTTTGGGTTGGGACTCTACAGGATCTATTGATTTCTATATTTTTCCACTGAAACTCACTTGATGTATTCATTGATACTCTATTCTCAACAGGTAAGAAATAGAAAAAAGTCTTAATGTTTTTTAAAGGATAAATGGATGAGAGAATGTGATACATACTTTTTCTTTATTGCTTTGACCAAGTTTTTGACAGAAGAAATCTAAAGGAGGAGAGGTTTATTTTGTCTTTGTTTCATTTAAGGGAGATGCAGAGCGGGGATGACTAGAAGTTTCAGTCAGGGCACTGGGAGGTCCAGGCTGCTATTTTCCTTATTTTGGCAGATCTGTCAAGAGACCTCTGACTAGAAGTAGTGCTGCTGGGCTGTAAGCCTTAATGGCTTATGTCAGTCAGGCCACACAAAGCGCATTTCCACCTCTCAAAATATCTCCAAGAGTTGGGGACCAAGAGTTCAAACACTGAGCCTGTCAGGACAAAACATTTAATCCATGACAGTAGTCCTTTAGACTGGAACAAGACACAATAACATAGAGTTTTGTTTTGGATTTCCCTGATGGTTCAGGTTCTAAAGACTATTTTGAGTATTTATTGATCAATCAAATGCTTTTACAGAAGTGCTTGTTCAGCTCCTTTTATCATTTGATTGAATTATTGGATTTTCCCCTGAAAATCATTTCCAGAAAAATGGCAAGGCATAAAATCAACATGCAAATATCAATGGGTTTCTTAAATCTTAACAAAATTCATGAGATAGAAATCCCTTAAAAATATTCCCCTACTCAAACTAAGAAATAAACTTAAAACATCTGATATGAAGTACATTGAAAATGGAAATTCTAAACCATTAAAGAAATAAACTGATGATATTTTAAAATAAAAATCTACCCTATGTTCATGTCTCAGAAGAATTGAACTCTAAAGTGGCCATATTACCCTCCCCCAGGTATCAATAGTCATCCCCATTAAATTCCCAATGATACTATTCACAAAATTAGTAAAAACAAAAACAAAAACAAAAAAACCCTGAAGTTAGTATGAGATTTAAAAAAATGTGAATATACAAAGCAATCTTGAGGTAAAAGTACTAGAGTTATTACAACACAATGACTTCAAATTATGTTATAGAGCCCTCATAATAAAAGCAGTATGATACTGAACAAATAGATGTTAGATTAATAGAATCAGAAGATCCCAGAAATAATCCTGCACAGCAACAATCGTGTGATTTAAACTATTATTTAAATTTAAAACATTGAATAAAAGATAATCTTTTTGACTAGTACTTCTTGGAAAAATTGTTACCTACATGCAAAGAATGAAATTAGATCCTTACATCCTACCTTACAAAACTCAACTCAAAGTGGGTCAAAGGCACTACTTGAAGATTTGAAACATTTAAAGAACTATAGGAACACACTGGAAAAGCACTTCATAAATGATAGAGTTTGATAACACTCTAAGAGTTCAGGACATAATAGCAATACTTAACAATTAGGATGTCATCAAACTCAAAATTTCTCTCAGAGCAAATGAAATAATAGGGAGCAGATGCCACCTGAAAAATGTGAAAGCTTAGCCAGACTTCATGTGGCAGGATTCATATCCATATATAATACATTTATTTTTAGTCTAAGTCTTCTTGTGTGTCTAGTCTGAAATGGAGTGTAGATACAATTGACTTTGAACTCATGTTCATCCTGCCTCAGACTCACCAGTGCTAGATTTACAGGCATGAGCTTACATTGGCTTTGTGACAGAATTGCTGTCTAAGTTAATGTATGTTTCAATCAACCTTGTTCACCATTTGCCAATATGTCTAGGCCATACCAAAACATGAAGCCAGAGGTTTTATTCACCTTTATTGGAAAACAGATTTATGGTTAGGTTTTATTTTACAATTACAGAAAAAAAA
>CABHPR010129968.1:0-15788 GCA_902168415.1 Peromyscus melanophrys | reverse complement strand
TGTGTGTGTGTGTGTGTGTGTGTGTGTGTGTGTGTGTGTGTGTGTGTTAATGGCAGAGGTCAGACACTTTGCCAGCAAAGAACTTGGGGGACACTGAGACTTGGGTCTTCCCTGGCATGGAGAAAGGCCTGGTTGTGTTAGAAGGGCTGAGGCAGCTGGCCTGACCCACCCCATGGCAGCTGGGCTGGGGAGTTGGGGAGGCAGCCTTCCTGACTCCTTTCTTCCCCTTTCCTGCTCATAACTTCCCTCCCTCTGGCCACTCTGCCTCCCGCCAGCATGGGTGGAGTAATGTCCAACACAAAGGCAGGGTACAATGGGGACATTTCAGGCACCGCCACTGGTAAAATTGGGGAGCTCTTGTCAGGACAGAGGACTTGTTGGAGTCCCTTACATCACCATGTCACATATTCCCTGCCCTGATCTCAAAGAGGAGAAAAAGCCTTTGACACTGGGCTGTTCTGACTCTGACACCCCCACCCCCCCTTCACTGCCTGCCTGAACATCATGGGGATGTGAGGACATCCCCTGGGTACTGTGAAAGAAAAACTGAAAGAGTCTGGGGGTCCAACCGAAGCCTGTGAAGAGGAAGTGCTGGCTGCTGCTCTAACCCTCTACACATCCTCTGGTCAGGCCTACATCAGCATCTCCAAGCCGATGCAGCTGCTCACTTGCATGCCTTAGCCATACTTCCTGTGCCTGGCTTGTGGGGGACACTGTAGGGGACACTGTAGGAACAGAAGCTGCCAGCATCCGTAGACAGATGCTCTGGTCACGGCTGCTCTGATAAGCTCGGAGTCAGCAGCAGAAGGAAGGTGGCCTTGCAGACCCAGCAGCCTCATCCTGAGAGCTGTGGCCACTGTTTCTGTCCAGTGTGGACACCATACCTTCCTTCTACTGCTTTCTAGAAAAGCCTGGGCTGTCTGGGTTCCGGGGAGGGGCAGGACATATGTAAAGAGGTTTGACTTTGGGGTTTGGGAATGCTCTCTGTCCCAGGCACAGGTGAAGGTCGGGGGAGGAGGAGATGTCGACCATCTAGGGGCAGCTTGGCAATGTGTAATGAAATACGTAACTTCTGACTCAGGAGTCAGTCGCTTCTGGGAATGGACACTAAGGAAATAATAGTGAATTCACACAAGGTGTGTACATGAGGACACTATCTCCGCCTCATTTAGGGCTGATACCACTCTGTGAGAGTCTGGAACAGTTACACAATGGAGACTTGTATGCTGTTCACACCGTGGTGGAATTATCAATCAAGCTGCCAAGAACATTCTGGCACACGTCCTTGGGCTGACATAAACTCCCTTTCTCTTGGGTATAGATGGAATTTCTGGGATCAAAGGATTGTGTATGTTCAGTTTGAGCCGATGCTGCGAAATAATGATTGCTCCATTGCACACACCCACACCCAGCTAATGAGAGCCCCAGTTGCTACATCCTTGCCAACACTTAGTATTGTCAACCTGTTTCGTTTCAGCTCTCCTGGTGGTTGGGTAAAGGAGTTGCATTGTGGTTTTGATCTGCAATTCTAAATATTCGCCAACAAGGAACCGACTAAACAGATTGCATCTCTTTCTAAGATGGAAATTTACACAACAGTGAAAGGGAATGGGCCACCGGTTCACACGCTAACACGGACAAACCTTTAAAAAAAAAATGATGAAAATTATGCGAGGAGTATGTGTAGGATTCCATTTATATCAAGTTCTTAAACAGGGAAAAGCAACCTAAGGTCTTAACAGTTGCCTGTGGGAAAGGGGAGGGATTGGTGAAGAGGAGGATGAGGAATCTTGCTGGAGTGAGGAAAATGGTCAATACCTTGGTGTAGGTAGTAAATAAATGTATGAAGCCTAGTAGTTTTGCAGTATATAACAGGGCTTCTTAGAAATTCCCACTCATCATCAGTGAAAGTTTTTTTTTGCATGACCTTGCTTATGTAATAGGCACATAATCTAGGTGTGCACACCAAACCTTTACTGAAAATAAATCCTGAAGAAATGGAGTTTACAATGACTCTGTGGTACACATATAGTCTTACCACTTCTTAAAGACAAAAGGAGAGCTACATATTAAAGAGAGGGGTGTGATTATTCATTTCCACTTCAGGAATATGATCTCGGCTGAATGTTTTACACTGCAGGATAGAGTATCTCCGATGGTTTTTAGAGTTAACTGATGTTTCCATTTTATAATTGTCAATGCTAAGCGCACCACATTGTGTAATTTCGGACCATAAAAATGGCAGAAGTATGTTTAGGGCTATTTTGGAAATTCTGGCCTAAATTCCCTAACTAAAATTCATTTGGACATTGTTTTAAAAACAAAATTCATGTCAGCAGCTCAAGCATCAAGTTCTGAGATCAACATTCTAACCTAATACAATCCAGAGATACTCTAATTTGATACACGCTGAGGAAGGACAGTGAGAGAATATGGAAAGTCTGGATTTTATAATTAGACCATTATGTCTCGGTAAAGCACTCACGGTGCCTTGGAATCTGTATGCACCGTAAGCACACCGCAATTCCCGACCTGTGATGGTCTCAAATCTGCACTGAGGTGTGTGGGGCCGCACTGATTGGCTCCAAGTGGTGTGAGGACATTCTCAGTGCAAGGCAGTCTGTATTCAGAACCAAGGGTGGAGTGAAGTCCCACAGACAACACTGATGGACACTGCCAGAAATAACTTGGCTTCCTTATGTGTTTAATACTGAGTTAACTTTTGGTTGATGCACATTGAAAACATTTTTAGTTCTTCCCACCAAGAAGGCAAGGCTTTTTTTTTTTTCCTTAGTTCCCACATCCAGTTACATGATCCTATATGGAGTTTTGATGTATAGCTTAAGAAACTGTGGTATATAACATATATTTATATGGAAAAATTGAACTATTTACCAAAGGGAGATATACTGTTCTATAGTGATTAAATTTGAATTAAGTTTTAGAATTTTAAATGTAAAAGGCACATTTCAAAAGTCGATGGACATGGCGTGGGAAGGGGGGCTTCCCTCGTGAGCTCTTGTTTGGTCAGACTCCAGTGGATTTCATTTCAAACCAACATAAAGATGTGGGAGCCGGGCGGTGGTGGCGCACGCCTTTAATCCCAGCACTCGGGAGGCAGAGGCAGGCGGATCCCTGTGAGTTCGAGGCCAGCCTGGTCTACAGAGCGAGATCCAGGAAAGGCGCAAAGCTACACAGAGAAACCCTGTCTCGAAAAACAAAACAAAACAAAACAAAACAAAAAACAAAAAACAAAAAAAAAAAAAAAAGATGTGGGTTTTCACCCAGTGATGCCTTTGGAAAGGACTCACGGTGCCTTGGAATCCTTAGACAGAACTACGAGATTCCGTGGGGCATGGGTGAGGGACCGACTGTCCGAGCTGTCAGGACAGCCTTTGAAAGGGTTCTACAAAGTTGTGCATCCAGAGGGGGCACCATCAGGCAGGGGCCTGTAAATCATAAAATGGAAACAGAGACTATTGGGACACTTAAGCCCGGGAAAGAAAACAAACAAAAGACAAAACTCAACCTAGGAGCAGTGTCTTCTAGATTTCGAAGGCTGACCATGCCAACCAAGCCTCACTTGTATTTTGTCCTTAGAAAGAGAAGCAGACAAAGACAAGATGACCCCAGCTGAAAAGACCTCTATACTTAGCATGTTGAATGAGCTGGCCGTTAAGGTCCCCTCCAAATTTGATTCAAAACATCAGGCCCCCCGGGGAGGTGGCTAAACGTTGGAGCACTTGCCTGGTCCTCAGGCTTGATCTCCAATATCCAATATGGTGTGTGTGTGTGTGTGTGTGTGTGTGTGTGTGTGTGTGTGTGTAATAACAGGAAAAAAAAAAGCTATATCCAGAGTCCTATGAGGGAGATGCGGTTGAATCTCTAGCAGTGAGGTTCAGTAAGCGAGCTTACACAGAGAAGCAACAAAAACATTATGTGTGCCTTTTAGTGAAAATAGTGGCTGTGTAGGGGTGGTGGTGTGGTGCACACCTTTTATCCCAGCACTCGGGAGGCAGAGGCAGGTGGATCTCTGTGAGTTCGAGACCAGCCTGGTCTACAGTGTGAGTTCCAGGACAGCCAGGGCTACACAGAAAGACCCTGTCTCAAAAAACAAACAAACAAAAAATGGTGGCTGTGCTTCCTCCATCACTGCAAAAACACCTTCCCAGTCTGACTCTTAGCCCATCCCACCAAGCAGGAGCGGTTGCCTTTTCACCTTTTGACCCTTGGTTAATTAACGTACACTGGCCATCCCAGAACTCAAGTGGAGACGGGAAGACCCTGAGTGTCAAGACAACTTATACTGGGATTCTGTCTCAAAAATGGCTCTGTGGCTTGCTTTGGATACCAGCACACCAACCTCACCCTCCCTTGCTAGTCCCGTGATCGACACTGTGAGCAGTCCAGACCACCCTGCTGGAGACAAGTCCTAGCTGCTTGCTTGCATTGCCTAAATGGACCCGAACAGCAATGGTTTCCAACCATCAGACCCAGGAGCAAGACTCTTCGAACCCATCAGCTTCCTGCAAACTTGCTCCTGTAGCTGAGTGAGTCCGTGTGAGGCCAATGCAGTCACTTGCTGAGCGTAGATCAGATCTCCACCCACAGACATGAGCTGCCATATCCTTGTCCTGAATCATCGAGTCTGGGAGTGGATGTACACAAAGGCATCTTTTTCTGGTCATAAAAAAAAATAAAAAAAAAAAAGAACATGTCTTCCAAAAACTCTAGAGGCAAGAAACGACTTACTTAGTCATGACATCGTTCAGAAATCAGTTTAGTCTCAGCCTCAGATGGGAACAGATTCCTGGAAATACAAAAGGGAGGGACCCAGGAACAGGTCTCAGGACAATAGCTCATCAACAATGATTGCTTAATGCCTCCGTGGCCAGGTGCATTCCATGGGTTATCGCATTAGATGAATCCATGTATTATCTTTTTGTATGAATCACCGTAACCAGCCCCAGGGTCTGGTTCTCAGGCAGGGACTGGAAATCCTGATGGGATGGCCCACTCAGAATGGTGGTTTGGGGTGCGCTGAACACAGGACGTGTCCTCTGAAAGCAGTGGGGGTAGGAAGCTCCTTTTCCTGTGCCAGGCTTCCTGAACGGACTGTTGCCCTGGCTTCTCCTCTCCTCCTTAGTCTCCTCCACTCACTCTGTGGTGATTAATATTGATTATCAGTGACAGAATCTAGAATCACCTAGGAGACAGCAAACCTCTGGGAGTGTCTGTGGAGGAATTCTAGATTGGATTAATGGATGTGGGAAGACCCACCCGTCATATAGGCAGCAGTGCTCCATGGGCAGAAGCCCAAGAATGAATAAAAAGGAAAACAGGAACTGAGCTCCAGCACTCATCTATCTCTTCCTGTTTCCCGACTACGGATGTACTGTGACCGGCTGCATCACGCCCCTGCTGCCATGTCTTCCCCGTCATGATGGACTGTATGGTCACACTACCGTTTTGACGGCAATGAGAGAAGAACCTAATATTCACCCCACTGTCTTCTCCCTAGTAAATCCAGGCGGGGGTCTATGAGGTCCTCAGTCATAAGCATCCTCCCCTCCAATTCTTCTTTTGCTTTTGTTGGTTTTTTTGTTGTTGTTTTTTGGGTTTTGATTTTTCAAGTCAGGGTTTTTGTGTAGCCTTAGCTGTTCTTGGCTGTCCTGGAACTCGCTCTGTAGACCAGGCTAGGCTTGAACTCACAGAGATCCGCTTGCCTCTCTGCCTCCTGAGTGCTGGGATCAAAGGTGTGCGCCACCACTGCCCGGCTCTCATTTTGCATTTTTAAGGCTGGAAGGACCATGACATTGCCCTGTTGCCTGGAGATCAGGTAGCCTCAAAGTCAAAGATGAGCTGGGCCTGAGAACCCAGACTTCTGGGGCTCAGATCCAACATTTTCCCATCCTGGGGTTGCTTGGGAATGAGTGGGCTTGATGGAGGTATGGACTCTTGGTTCTGGGCCCTGAACAGATTGTTGAAAACCTTTTTCTTCTTTAGAACTTCATATATATTAAATACTCTACCGATGAGCTACATCCCAAACTGGAAGTCACTTCCTAAAGACTATACCGATGGGGACAATTCCATTGTTGCCCTTCTGAGTTTGAGCGATCGGAGCATCAGGACCTTCTTGTGCACGGAGACTGAGCCGCTCGCGTTCTGCCCTGCGTTGCTGGATCTTCTTGCTTGATCACTTGAAACAATCCAGTGATGGCCTTGACCTCTGCTGCTTGGCAGAGGCGGATGGGCAGGTGCCATTGCGTCGTGTGTGACTGAGTCGGGGAAGCTGTGTGACTATGAGCGAGCACACATGGCACATCTGTCTGTCTGTCTGTCTGAGGCAAGCATCTGTCTGGGTGTGAGATGACTCAGATGATGAGCCTTACAGTTCCTTGGACACCCTCTCCTCCACAGCCCGGCCGCTCTCATGGCAGCTGTGTCCTTTCCCACCCCTGGAAAAGAATGTTCCTGGCAGCCCTGATGCCTACCCCAGGCCGTAAGCAGAGGCCCCGGTGGTACAGTGTGTCCAGCTGGCCCCAAGACAGGGCCTCCCAGAAGGAGTCTTTCCCCAGCACCCCTGTTAGTACTGCCCGCAGCAGCTGCTATCCCAAGACTTTGGCCCAAGAGGGGGGCCAGGTTGGCTCAGAACCCTGGAAGCCCGGTGCTGTCACCTACACGTGGCTGGGTCACCAGGATTGTCCTCAGCACCCACACCCCGCTGAAGGGCTTCTCAGTCAGCAAACAGACATCCCCAGAGCAGATGGGAGCAGCCGGGGTGCTGGGTTTGGATTGAGGCTCTCCCTAGAAAAGGCAAGTGGTTCTTCAAAACAACCTCACGACGATGATAAAAAAAAAACAAGACACAATTTGCTCTTGTGATGTGATTGGGAGAAAAGCGTAGAAACACAGTTTGGGTGGCTTGGGTGGAGGTGCATTGTGCTTTAGAGGCAAGCAGGCATGATGGATGTGTAGGAGGCCGAGGAGAAGGTAGAGAGAGTGATCTTGGAAGAGGCACAACAGGCATCCAGACCTGGCCTTAAGATCTGCTTAGGGACTAAATCTAATAACCATTTAAGGGACCTGTAAGGGTCAGCATAGGGACAGACATCTGCTCGTGAGGTACCAAGAATGTGGAGAGGCACTTGGTGATATTAGTGGGGCTGGGAAGGCTTTAGGGGAGGGGGAGAGATAGGAAAGGGTAAAGGTGAGCACCTCAGAAGGGAATTCATGAGCTCTGGAAGGTCCCCCCCCCCAATCCCACCTTGATCCTGAAGGCCAGAGGCCTAGGGATTGAGGGTCAGAAAGACTGTGTATGAAGACGGCAGGGGCCCTCAGTTTGTCCTAGCAAAGATGGCCAAGGCGTCAAGAAGGGGTTCCCATGTCTGGGGAGTTTCAGGGAATGGCTTTCCTTGTCTCCTTTTCTTGTTCTCACAAGGAGCTCCTGTCCTTTATCTCTAGCAGAGGCTTTATCTACGGACTTCAAAGAGGGCAGAGCCTCTGTGAGGGTCTCCTCATTTTGGCTGAGCTGCTTGGAGTATGGCCTCACAAAAATCACACCTCTCCAGCCGTGGTGTTTTCACCCACAGAATGAGGACATTGGGCTCTTTGGGTCACATAGTTCCCATCTCCCTTGCCAGCCTCCAGTAGCTGGTAAGGCTGGGGGTTGTGCAAATGACTGTACCGCCAAGACCAAGCTCTGAGAGACAGATGCTGTGATCAATTAGTGATGCCTGCTGGGGCCCACGTCATTACACCCTCCGTGATATCCCGCGCTCTCTAACAGTGGGCAGAGGACCAACCTGCTGTGAGAAATGGCTCTCTCATTACTGTGACAAATCTTATGTGTGTTTCCCCCAGGGCCAAACATCTAATGGGAGGCAGGTGTCTCCAGGCATCTGACGCCTGGCCTCATGCAAACAAAGGCGTGCATGAGTGGCTTTCCGGGCAGAAAGAGGGAGGGTAGGCACCCCCAAATCAGAACTCTTGGTCCATTTGTTTTTCTGGCATTTTGAGACATTTGTGCCCAGCTGCATTTATTTATAGATAAATAAGGAGGAAAGTTAGTTGTTTTTTTGTTTGTTTGTTTCGGAAACAGGAAAAGCATTGTCAGTACTGTTAATAAGTAGAGAAAAGACTGAGGGGAATTAATGAGTTGTACCACAGGGTCATGGATATCCCAGGCTGAGGATGGCCTTGAACTCTTGAAAAACAGTTTTTTTTTAAGTGTATGGATGTTTTACCTGCATGTATGTCTGTGTAGCATGCGTGTATCTGATGTCCTCAGATGCCAGAAGAGGGCGTTGGATTCCCTGTAACTGGAGTTACAGATGGTTGTGAGCCTCCATGTGGGTACTGGGAATCAAAATGTGCTCCTCTGAAAGAGCAACAAGTGTTCTTTTGTTATTGTTTTGTTTTTCGAGGCAGCGTTTCTCTGGGTAACAGCCCTGGCTAACCTAGAACTCACTATGTAGACCTGACCTCAGACTCACAAAAATTTGCCCGGTTTTGCCTCCTGAGTTCTGAGATTTTAAGGATACATCTTAACTGGCTGACCTTGAACTCGGCATTCTCCTGCCTCTACTTTCTCAGTGCTGGGTCCCTATCTGGTTTAGAACTATAAACCTTGAGGAGAATTTTACTCAGGAAACCAGGTTATTTTTCCAAAATGTGTGGGTATTTCCTTATGTATCTTAATTTTTAAAAACTATTTATTTTATGTGTATGTGTATTTTGCCTGCATGTTTGATGATGCATCACAAGTGTGCCTGCTGCCCTTAAAAGCCAGAAGAGTACTGTATTTCCCAGAACTGGAGTTGTGGATGGTGGTGAGTCTCCACGTGGGTTTTGGAATTGAACCTTGGTCCTCTGGAAGAGTAAGGATAGCTCTTAACCACTGAGGTCCCTGCTTATTGCTGTGTGTATTTACGAATGCAGTCTGTATAATGCACACTGGTGTACCAAGTGAATGTTCCTGAAGGACAAAGATGGTATGAATCATGTAGATGTGACATCTAGCAGGTGTGTTTGGAGAATACGGATGTATAGGTGTGCATTCAGCATGCACATATGAAGTGAGCACACTGTTTGTAGTAAGCATGTAAAAAATGTCTTTCTTATTTGGGGCTAGAAATGTAATTCAGCTGGTAGAGTGCTTGCCTCGTAGACAAGAGTCCCAAGATTCAACACCCAGTCTGATAAACCAGGTGTGACGTCACATTACCTCAAGTCCCAGCACGCAGGAGGCAGGAAGATCAGAAGTTCAAGGTCATCTTTGGATACATTCAAGGCCAACCTGGGGTGTATGAAAGCTTGTCTCAACAAAACAAAACAGTAGTAGCAGGCGGTGGTGGCCCACGCCTTTAATCCCACCACTTGGGAGGCAGAGGCAGGAGGATCTTTGTGAGTTCGAGGCTAGCCTGGTCTACAGAGCGAGATCCAGGAAAGGTGCAAAGCTACACAGAGAAACCCTGTCTCGAAAAATCAAAACAACAACAACAACAACAACAACAACAAAAGAAAAACCCCGGTAGTATAGAATGAATGTGTGTATTCTGTACACGCACGTGACCTAAGTAAGACATGTGCACTCTGGAGAAGCCTCTGACAGCCTTTCTCTGTGACCAGCTGATTTTGAACAGGGCCCGAATGACCCAAAGTAACCTTGTTATTTGAACCAGATCCTCATTAGGGACCTAGCAGAAAAAATGTGAGCAAGGAACCCTGTCACTTTCTTGGGTTTCCTCTTCCAGGAGGAAACCGGGAAATTCTGGAGTCAGATTTACAACCCCTGAGAAACATAGATAAGCAGAAAGAGACCAGAGTCCGGTAGAGACCAACTGCCAGCTCACGAAGCCGGATTCAGAAGCGTGTGGTTTGCAGTTTCCAAGAAAAAGTGCTCATCAAACTTTCCAGGCCTTTCTGCCCTTCAGCAAAGATGGTAAAATGGTCCCAATGGCCATCCAGAGGAAAACCGAGAAATTGCCATGATAGATTGGGGATCTTTGTGATGATAGCTTAGGCTTAAGGGTAGTGGTACGTAGCTGGTAGGCATTGAAGCTTCCAGAACAGCTGTTCTGGGTAAAAGTGGTTGTTCCAGCACCCTGGAGACCTAAACATGTGAGGGATGGGGGTGGAGAGGGGGGAGGCAAATTAACCTCTGTTAACTGCTGTTAGGGAAGCTGTCCAGGGGATTTTACTTGGGGACAGAGAAGGACAAAGCCCTCCCCTACTGTGAACCCTTGCAGAAGTCATGGCAGCTCACTGAGTTGTCAGGAGGCATTGTTGACCTCAGCCTCTCCACAGCACACTGTGAGGTGAGTCCAGGGCCAACAGTGGTGAAAGTTTTTTTGCAGGATTGAAGGGACTGTCCCCAGGGGCAAGGTTGTTCCTGGCTTAGAGCCCAGTACCTAGTAGGTGTCCAGTAAATAGCTGTTGAATGAATGAGAGGCCCAGCAGGGGCCATCCAAGGGAAACAGGCCGATTTCCACCAGCTTCGGATACGGGGCTTCCAGGGCAGAGCTGGGGGGTGGACACCCAGCCGGTCTAGCTGCCCGTTTCCTCCTCCCCTTTTCCGGCCCCTCACTCCAGAACATTGCCGGTTCCCACGGCCTCCTTTGCTCTCAGCTACAGCAGCCATTGTTCAGCTGTTATCTGGGCCCAGGCATGGGCCAGCCTAGACCCCGCACTGAACTAGGGGAGGACAAGGGCAGACAGACAGGGAAGGGAAGCCCGGAGGATTGATGAGAGAGAACAACCAAATCCCCAGTGCTGCTGAGTGGTGCAGCTTCAGGTGAGAAGCCAAGGCTTAGTGAGGACTAGGGCTGGCTCCTGGAGGTTGCCCAAGGGTGGTAGAAGAATCAGGATTCTCACAGTAGAAATAGTGCTACCTACCGTCTATGGTAGATGGCCGGGAGAATATTTGAAAATGTTTTAAAGTAGTGCTTTCCCTCAATGTTTTCTTCCACTATGTAGCTCGGCTCCCACCTCCCTTAGCTAGGCTGCTGAGGTGTGCATAGATGATGTGAATAGTCACATGCACACTAGGTGCCTGCTGGAGACCTTCGTGAAGCTGTGGGGGAGCTAGAAGCAGCTCACAGGCCTGGGACTTCCAAGTGTTTACCCTTCAGCGTCCGTCACCTTACGAAACAGACTTAGAGTTCTCGGAGTTTTGAGTTTCAAAAGGCAGACTTCAACATCTCTAAAATAACAGGCAACAATTGAAAATGTTCATCCAATGGGCGACACAGGGTTGGAAAAGGGGTCCGAGAATTTACACAAATGCAGAACGAAGAGATAAATGCATAAAAGATAGGAATGAATATTTGAGAAACAAGGAGATGCAGCCTGTTCCAAGCCGAGTTCCAGAAAGTGAGCTTGGAAAGAAGGACTGGTTCCCTGCAGAGAACCGGCATTTTCTTGTCTTTATTTTTTAAGATTCACTTTACTTTTTATGTGTGTATGTGTGTGCACCTGCATGTGTGTGCACATTTGCCTGTGTGAGTGTATCTGCACATATGTGTGCAGATGCCCGCAGAGCCTGGAAGAGGGCACCAGATTCCTTGGAACTGGAGCTCCAGGCATTCACGAATTAGGATCCGAGCTCCAGTCTTCAGGAAAAAGCTGCAAGTCCTCTTAATCGACAATCCATCTCTCCAGTCCAGAAAAAAACAACTTCAAGGAGTTAAAAAAAAAAAAAAAAAGACCCAAGGTTCTTCTAGAAGAAGTAGCTGGGCCCTGAGCCATATCGTACTACCATTCCAGATGGCACCAAGGTAGCGCCCGCCCCTCTATTCCCTAAATGACTCTCTTCAGCCCTCCTGCAGCTCCGATACAGGACTATTTACTTCTGCACCGAGGGGCAGACAGCTTTCCTTGGTGATTGTGTGCTGACCATGATTTGCCTCCTCCCTGAATCTGGAAGATTCCTGCCATTAGGAGCTGGTTCTCTTAAACTTAAGGTTCTAGGGAAGGACAGCCAGGGAACTAGAGTCCTCAACAGGCAGCCCAGAGCATCCTGTGAGTGTCTTTATCTGACCAGACATTAGAAAGCCTGGCCAGACCACCCCTGAGAGTGATGCTCTGGATGGTTCCTTCAGACACTAGGTCCCACTCAGGTTACTGCATTGCGACTTCAAATTTCACTATTTCTATTTCTAGATTTCCTTCCAATTCTACTTACCTTTTTCTTTTTGAGATGGGTTTTTCCTCTGTGTAATAGTTCTGGCTGTTCTGGAATTTGCTTCGTAGGCCAGGCTGGCCTCGAACTCACAGAGATCCACCTGCCTCTGCCTCCCGAGTGCTGGAATCAAAGGTGTGCGCCACCACTACCTGGCCTTTTCTTTTTCTTAGTATATCCGCGGGCAACCATGAGAGATAGCACTTGTTTTAGTTCAGATGGCTTATAATGTCATATCTCAGACTGGGTAATACATAAACAATTGGATGTATTACTCACATGTCTAAAGCTGGAGAGTCCGGTGTCAAGGTGCCAGCAGATTCGGTGTCTGGTGGGGGCTTCCCCTCTCCCTCACAGATGGCACCTTGTTGTTGATCTTCAGATAATAGAAGGAGTAGGAGAGCTTCTTCAGGCTGCTTTTAGAAGGGCATGAACCCTGTTCTGAGGGTTCCATCCTCACCATGTAATCACCTCCTACAGTCCACCTCTTCATTTTATTGCATTGAGTACAAGCAGCAATGTGTGCATTTCAGGGGCTCCTCAGCATGCAGACCGCAGCAGACCTCAGACTTAGTCTTAGCAACAAAGTCTTTTCGTCAAGTAGCAATGCATTGTTGGAAACTCAAAGCAGACCCCCTTAGAAGAAAGGATCTGCAGATTGAATAGGTGTGTGTGTGTGTGTGTGTGTGTGTGTGTGTGTGTGTGTGTGTGTGTAGAATGCACACAAAGTTCAGGTGATTCTTTCTCCCCTTTTTCCTTAGACTCCCTTTGGGGTACCTTGGACCGGAGCAAAATATGACCTGTAAAAAGCTTAGATGCGACATTCCCCAAAATTTATGGGACATTGTCATGATGGTGTGTCCTGTGGCAAAGACGTTCTGTGGCCAAATAAGTTTGAGAAATAATAAATCAAACTGAGCCGGGTCTGTTCAGGGGTCTTGGAGACGGGGATGTTTACAGTGTTCTCTGAGAGTCTTCAGGAGGAGACTGATGTATCAGGATGGAGACCACCTGCTAAGCAATGGCCATCCCTCAGGCTTGTGCTGAGCAGGGAATGGCTGTGGATAATGTTTTATTATAGAATAATAATCGTAAGTTTTCCTATGTCCCTGGAGCTAACAGAAGGCTAGCCATTAAAACAGAGGGGCATGACCACCCAAACAGTGTCCTGTTAATATAACTTCAGTCTTCCTTGATTCCAGGATGCGAAAGGCCCATGGGAAATCCAGCCAGGGCCAGGCCTTTCTCTCCCAATATCTGTTGTGCTCACAGGGGTGTGGCCTGGCCTAGCGCTGGCATAGTGAACCCAGTTCTATCCGTCAGATCTCCCTGACATAATTTTGTCTCAGGGCTGAACCAGCCCAGTCAGGAGGCCCCTGATGCCACTTGGCAACCCTTTGACCCCCTTCCTGGCAGCCTTGGTGACCACCATTGACTCTTCTTGATGGTGGGATAGATTTCTGGAAATGAAGCGGACTTGTAACAATGAAGCAGGATGTCCCCACCCTGCTTTCCAGAGCAGCCTGCCTGCCTGGTGCTGCCCTCACCTACCCCATCACGGTGGGGAGTGTCCACCATCCTGACAGCCTACCCTTCCCTACCTCAGGCCCCCAAGGACAGAACAGGACTTCACGCAGGATAGGAAGGAGATCCGGGGCCCTGGGCCACCTCTAGAGGTCAAATCTTAGGGTAGGCTTGTCTGATTTTTCCTGGCTCCAACCTTCCCTCTTTATTTTACAAGTTGAACAAAAGTCCAGAGGAATGACTCTGCCAGGAGCTGGCGTGTCTCAGTGACCGAGCTGGGTGGAGCTGGGTGGTACAACAGGTAACTTAGAACGTCCAGAGAATGGTTCAAAGGCTTTGATACTGGGGGTTGTGGGAGGCCTTACTCCAGCTTGGCTTTCTTCACAAAAATGAATGGGGTTTCCGAGGAAGGGATTCAAGGAACCCTCAGGCCGAGGGGAGGTAGGAAGGACCTGGGGATCTCTTCTTTCACTAGGTTTGAAGTGCCGGAAAGAAGTGACTTGTTCTCTGTTCGGCCTGGGGACTCCCAGAGATCATGTCCTAGTCTCTGTCTGGGCTCCTAGTCAGCAGATCACTGTCCCTGCCACGTGACTGAGAGTAGAGAGACAGAGACTGGTCTCCTAGACCTAAGTAGACTATCTGAGGATGCTGACAGGACCCTGTTTCCCCTGGGCTTGGTGGCTAGGTGGACCAGGTCCCTGGCCACCCCAGCACTGTCCTGTGCTCCCAAGTCCCCCAGAATCTTTTGGACCTTTGCCTTCAAGACATGGCTTCTGAGTGTTGAAGGAACCCCGGCACTCTGAGTTTCGTCAACCCTCCCTTGCCCAGAAGCTGCTTTCGCCTGGTCACTCTGTCACTCACTAGTTTGTGTTCCTGAGCCTTACTCACACTGTCTGGGGCCTGGAGCACCCTACCCACGTCGTCACCTCTCAGTTTTCAACATCTTCCCTTGCCCTGGACTTCCCCAAAGCATGCTGGGATGCCCCACGCCATGCTGGACTCCCATTCCCTTTAGGACTGTGTGTCTGGCACTTGTGGGGACTAACACCTCCATGTTCAGCCCCACACAAACCTACAGGCTGCAGGAGGAGGGACAGGGCAGCAGACATGATGGATGGGCTGTGGTGGCTTCGGTCCCTGCTGGCGCTGTGGTAAGGAGATCTCCCCTCCAAGAAGCCTGATATTTTCCAGGAATTTCCTGAGAGGAGGGGCCTGCACTCTGAGAATGAGAGCCAGCTGTGGGGTTGGGGCCTAGGGTTGGGGCTGGGGATGCTGGGCTTCCTGGCTGAGTCAGCGACCATCCCTAGGTAATTTATGGGATGAGTCAGGCTGGGAGCAGAGACAGGCGGTGGTGAGGGTGGGGGGCTTTCAGTGTTGAGGGAAGGGTAAGCTGTCTGTTGGAAGCGAATCAGGCTGGGTCCAGAATAGCTCCTCCGTCCTCATCAACATTCCCCTTCCAGCCTACAAGGAGCAGCCAGGAGAGGGAAGATCGTGGAAGATGGTCAAGATGGGCAAAGGGGAAGAAACCTCTGTTAGGTGCTGGGAGCTTGTGAAGCTTGGGACTCCCATCCCACCCCCACCCCCCAGCAGGAAAGTGGTCCTGGCTAGCCTTGGGGTTAATTTGTGGTGAAGAATGCCAGTGTTT
Source organism: Peromyscus melanophrys (assembly GCA_902168415.1). Taxonomy (NCBI): domain Eukaryota; kingdom Metazoa; phylum Chordata; class Mammalia; order Rodentia; family Cricetidae; genus Peromyscus; species Peromyscus melanophrys. The sequence goes on along the minus strand of CABHPR010129968.1, from coordinate 435 downwards.
TCCACACCCAGGCAGTACATGCTTTTGGCTTGGCTGACCCCTGCCCCTTCCTCAGTAGGCCTGGGCTGAGCTGTAAAGTTGACCTGGGATCTGATACCCCTTCTGCTGTGGCCCTGCTGGGTGACTAGACTTAGTACCGACTGTACACTGAACCTCAAGCTCTCATTTGGGCAGGATGGCCTGCTTCTTTCTAGCCTTGCTTTTGAGAGGTCCCTGTGCTGTTTAGGAGTCTGGGCTGATGGTGGTGTCCTGGTGAACAAGGTTAAGCAAATGCCAGCTTGGAGTCACTGCCCAAGGAAGGCACTGCCAGATGACACCCTAGCCTAGACAAAAAACTGCAGGCAACTAAGGAATGCTGAGAGATTGGTAGTCTTCCTCAGGGAAGAGCATACCCATTGGTCAGCTGATAACAAATTGTCAGCCTTGATTGTGTGT